>BQNB010121703.1:0-20412 GCA_026074375.1 Tanacetum coccineum
ATTTTGTATATATTTTTCTCATAAACACATGTGTATTCATCAAGACTACAAATATTTATGAGTTGAACTTTAGTTAGATTTCTTCTAGCTTGTTCTTGTTCTTTGATTATTTCTAAATCTTTGTTACCATGGTAGTCGATTCCTACAAACATAGTATATAGGATATCTATTACGGAGTCGAAAAAATCTATTCCATGCAGATCTTCGTTCCAGTGTGCTTGTTTTACAAGACTTTGGATATTGCCTTCTGTTTTGTGCTCGATTAGAGTTAAAACTGATTTGGCAGTTTGAAAATCGTCTTGATTGGTCTGTAAGATAAGGGATATTTCAGTAGACCATTTTTCAAGGATTCTTTTTCTCTCAGTTAAGTCAGAAATACAATCAAGATTGAGTATGTTTATAGCTCCAGATGAAGAGCTGTTTTTATTTGGAACTCCTTTATGTAAAGGCATTCTGAATTCATAGTTCTTAGAATTTTTTCTGGAGGACTCTCCTTTTTTATATTCAGATTTTACTTTGTTTATTTTTTCAGTTTTGAATGGTAGTTCTTCATCTGATTCGGACTCAGTTTCGGGTTCTTCCATTTTATGATCTGTTATAGTATTGAATAAATGTTTTGGAAGGTATTTTTCAAAAAATTTAGGATTTTCTTTGAACTGTTGTTCGCACTCATCATTGTCGTATGACAAGAGTTTTATTAGATGTTGGTCACAATCTATTCTTCAAGATGAGAGGAAACACTCATTCTTTTGTTTTAAAGGTAAACACTTCTTGTTTTTCTTTTGGTTTGCTAAATGGATTTTTTAGCGCTTGCTTATTTTTTAAGCTTTCCATTTTTGGTTCTGAAGATTCTAAGTTGGGTGGTGAAAACCTAGTTAAACCTTTATAGCTAGTGGTAGCTTTAGGCTCTTTAGGTATATTCTTTATTTGATTTAAAATTTCTTTGTCATTATTGTTTATTAATTCACTTATGTCAGTGATTACTTTCGCAGAGGCCTGTTCAATGCCGTTTTTATTGATAATTTTTTCAAGTAAATCAATAATCTTTGATTGACTTTGTTTTATTTCAAGGAGGTCAGTACTCACAGTTTGAATGCTAGCCATTTATTCACCAATAACTCGGTTGAGTTGATCTTGAATTTTGTTAAGAGCAGTAGTGAAATTATGAATTTCACTCTTGGTTACTTGAGGTTCTATGTTGAAGTTTTCAAGATTATTTATAGATGCTTCGAGTCTGTCGACTTTAACATTTAAATCTTTGAGTAATTTAACGTATCTACTCAAGTCAGTTTCTATGTCTTTTTGGAGTTGATACCAAAATTTATTAAACGTAGAAATCTTAGATTTCGAGGTTTTTTCACTTTGATCTTTACTGAGTCCAAAGTAAGATAGAAGTTTGGAAACTCCTAACCAATTTCTTCCAACAATTTGATTGATATTGTTGGTTGAGTTTACTACGTTAGCAACGCTAGGATTAGCAGTACTGAAAACGTATTTTCTGGAAGTTGGATCAATTCCTTCGTCTAATTTTTTGAAGTTTAGGATTTTTCCTTTTTTGTATATGTGCGGGTAGGGCACAGTTAAAGATTTTGAACAGCTCATCCGTGAAGGATTTTATGTAGATCTTCTTTTAGAGAGTCTATATTTTGAGACATTATTCTCATACTTTTACTTATATTTGAAGAAGATGCTTCTCCAATGTGTGGTGTTTCTCCTATGTGGAGTTTATTTCTTTTAACTTGAGTTGATGGTTTTTGACCAATTAATTTTTTATTTTTAGCAATGTCGATTGCCCAAGTTTCATCAATAGGTTTTATCGTAGCAAATTTGCTACCTTCAACACTACCTATTTCGGTAAAGAGGTCATCGATTTCGATATACTCTTTCTTTTTGTAGTCTATGCTGTGATGACTGGATGTCAAAGCATATGCGACTAGATAGGTGATGCTAAACACCTTGTTGCCTGGTTTCATAAGGTCTGATCTTTCAAACTCATGTACAAAGGCAAGGGTCTGATCTAAATCTTTAGTATCTAAACTTATTCCATATTGTGGATAAACAGTGAACATAAATCTAGAATAAGCAAGATTTCCTCTTGCAATTCCAAGGATACAATCCTTTCTGGACTCAATTCTATTATCTAGGAGAGCCATTTTTATAGGAGTGTCTATGCCACTTCTAAATTCTGATTTAATTAAAATTTTAACTGCTCCTAAATGGACGCAACTAATTTTATTTTTTACACTAGAATTTATTTTTGATAAACTCTTGTTTATTTCATCCTTAGTGATTAAGGGTAAGTAAACAGCTCCCGTGGTTTCGAAAATGTCAACATGCATTTCTTTTGAGTTAACAAAATAGTAAATTTCGTTTTTTCGTCTTAACAAAGGATTTAAGAATCCACATGTTCTAGGGATTTTGAAAGCTTGTTCTTTGTTTAACAAAAGTTTCTGTTTTGAAATTTTGTTTAATATGTCTTGTTTTATCATAAGACTAACATCAAATCCATGTCGGGATTCCGAAAAGGTAATTTGATGGTTTTCATCATATTCTTGAGAAGAATGATCAGGACTATTTGTTATAGAGCTTATTTTTCAAGGCTCTGATACCAATAAAATGCGGACACTGCGGATGCAGGATTTCTAAAAATAAAGGAATCATGAAGTCCTTTGTCAGCAACAAAAACAAGAAGAAAATTAGTCATTCTTGTAATGCCTTTATATTTGTAGGGCAGCAGCCCTTTGTCTAAAGATTTTTATACGTTTGCTATTGTGTTCTTGGAAGTGCTTTTGACTACTAAGGAGATTTATGAAAATTGCTTGGGTCATATCTGATAAATCAGGTATGTTGTCTGCTATATGTAACATTTTGTATTTTCAGGTCATTTACGACGTTATCTATTTCACTAATTATATTTTTTTTCTTTTTCGTACGCGTTCGCTTTTAAATTTAATAGTTAAGTTAAATCGCGTAAGTTAAAAATTATCGTTTAAGCGTAACCGGAAGCACGTTAATTTATTAACGATTCAACAAATACCCTCGATTGTACCTAATACCTAAACTTTTATTAAACTTTAGGCAAATAAATGTTACTTACACTTTTATACACTAGAAATTAAAAGGATACACAATTGCTTGCAACTAGATATCATTTTATTTACAAAATACAACTTGTTACTTATAAGATTTATACAATATATATTGGTAACTAGCAAAAGTTTCTAGGAAACCTTTTTCCCCCTAGCTCGGCAACAACAACACTTAGGAGTTAAAGATGGTCATTTTTCATACATCTTGGTCAATGTACTTCACTTGTAATTAAGACTTATGTTTCTTTGTTCCTTTGACCATTAACAAGAAAACAAGCTTCCTTAAAACCTTCAAATGTGTTCTTTGACCATCTATGCACCAACTTAACTAACCTAGCTCATATATACATGCATTACATAAGAGAAAGATAACATAGATACAAAACACTTAGTAAAATTTTCACAAAATCCCTCTCTTTCTCTCCTTATAGCTCACGGCTCAACCCCCCCTATAAACAATCCATACAAAATTTTATACAACCTATACACATCTATACACATCCATCCTAAGATATTCTAAGGTGTTTCCAAGCATTGGATTACCTTTTTCAAGTATTAATCAAGAAAAGTGAAGCTAGGGTTTTCATTGTGCAAGCTTTGGATTTCTATCTAAACAAGGGTTTAGATTACTTTGTTCATCATCATACATCATAAGGTCTACTAGAACCCTTTATGTTCTTATAGTTTTTCATTTTTATGCATATGTTGTTTCTATTTTAGTTAAATCACCATTTAAGATTTTTAACATGTAAATGGAATTATTACTTGCAATGGTCATTTTGTAAACTAATATACATGTTGTGTTATTACATATATCATGTTAAAAGTGATGATAAAATATTGTATCATGTTGTTTTGGTGTAAACATGATCATGGGTTAATTAGGGTTTTTATGGTTTCTTAATATGTTTCAAGTTAAAGAAATACATATGACAAGTTAAGGTTAATTATGGACTTATGTTAATGTTGTATGATTATTAATATAAGAATATAAATGATGAGAAACTTGTCAAACGGATTAATAACGAAAAGTTACGTTAAAAACGAGTTATACGTTAATTAAACGGAGTTTATAAAATAAATTTTATAAAAATTATGTCAAACAGCAAGTTGGGTAATTTTATCAAATAAAACACATTTTTAAGATTCTAAAATGATAAGAATCATGATTTTTCGATTTATAACGAATAAGTTATGAATTTCGCGGGATTTCGATAATTAAAAGTTTATAAAAATAATTTTATAAACTATGAACAGTAAAAACACTATTCATGACAGAAAGTTATATTTTTGTAAACCTCATAAAATTATAGAACTGTCAATTATGAGATCGTGGTGCTCAAAAAAAAAATAAATCGTTAAAAACTGAAAAAAACCGGAGCTATAACGAATAAAATACGACATTTACGGGTTTTACGACAACAAATACGATTTAAATAAAACTCACACTGGAGTGTGAAGCAGATAAAAGTTATTGTTTCATAAACAGGTGACCAAAAATGTAGTAAAAAACTTCAGAAAATGCGCGAGCAACGGGCCTACTTAATACGAAAAGATGGGCATAAAGAAACGCAAAAAACGGGAGTTGGCAACGCAGCGATATAAAAGTTCTTAGCGTGCTGCCTAGTATGGTCTAGACTATAAAAACTGTATGCGATTAATCATACACATCTGGACGTATTTAGCTTTCTGTGTTAACTTTCTGCCTTGGCTAGACATACCCAAACAATTAGATTGTGATTGAACTATATAGACCCTTATATGTGGTATTAATCAAAGACTATATTAACTAAGTAGTTTTCATAATGAGGCCTCTTCGGGGTGGCGTATCGACGAGTTGTTGGATTTACGATTTAAAGTGTCCTGGCTCCTCATACGTCACTACATGACCTCTTAATTATGATAGCCCGAACGATAGTATGATGAGCTATACGACCTATAAATAATCAAAGTGTTTAGTACTTATACGACCTATATTGGATTAGGTTGCCTTCGGATTCCTTCGTGACGCATTTTCTATTGTGAATACTTGTTGATTTCCATTCACTCAAGGTGAGTTCATAGCCCCTTTTTTACTACGTGATTGTTTTACAAAATCTACGGGGTGAATTACATTGCTTGTTTTACTATTGGACACAAGTGTTTTTCTAAGTGTTTTCAAAGTGTTTACAAAGTGTATGCTATCCAGATTACTGCCTGAATATTATTGCTAAGTTACCTTATTGCCGTGAAGTCCTTATTTATCATGAACCGTTAATTGCTATAATTCTTAGGGAAATAGTGGAACAAGGAAAATCACAAAATCCTCTAAATAATTCCTTAGACTCTGCTTGTAAGTATACCAAACGAATTCAGGAGTTGCTTATAATAATCAGACAAACCTGCCCTCGCATCAATAATTCAAGTGATAAATTTGTGGTTGTGACCCCAAAGAACAATGACAAAAGAGTTAGATTCACTGAGCTCGTCACATCCTCATGAAACATGTAACAACTCACATTTTCACGCCTTCTTACATCAAGGAACATCCAATTACGTATTTTAAACTTTTACGCATTCACTTTAAATTTCCAACGTTTAGCTAAATCGCGTAAACTAAAAATCAACATTTAACGTAAACGGACATCAAACAATTAAAAGTTTACGTCAACAAAGTGTTAGATAATTATTTAGAGAAAAACTATTAACTTTGTACATTTTATTTTTATTGGTTACGTAAAGTGTTACGTTTATCACAATAAGTACAGTTTAAGGCATTCCCGAACCACAAAACTTTTCTTTTTCTACGCTTCAAAAATACCCATTATTATACAATGCTCAAAGTTTTATAAACTTCACCCATGTTAGCAATGTTGGTCAGAATGTTACAAAAATTAAAATCAACTAGAAACTACACATTTAAAGTATTTCCTTTATACTAAGAGTTACCAACTTAAAGCTTGTAACTTTGCTAGATATTTAGTAAAAGATCAAAAATCACCAACTAGTCCATCCCCCCCTAAAAATTCGGATACAAGGTGATCCCAAGGGGACATAGAGCTCACAAATCACCAACATAATCTTCTACAACCTCTTCTCATTTAACCTAAGACCATGACTAGTTCCCTTGACCAAGACTTTCCCTAGAAACCCTCATCTTGTCTTAGACTTTCCATGGGTGATCTTTGACTAGTCTTGGAAGTATATAAGCATGCAAATAGAAAGATAAACATACACAACTTATTTCTTTGGTGAAAACAACACAAATCCTCTCATTGTTCCTCTCCTAGGCCACAGCTCAACTCAAAAACCCTAACAAATCCATACAAAATTTATTTACCATATTTTCAAGTATTCCTACAACATATCTAAGATATACCAAGAAGGTTTGAAGGTTTGGTTAAGCATTTAAGAGGGTTAAGCAAAGAAAATGCAAGGTTCGAGTTTTCTTTGGATTAGGGTTTTCTAAGACTTGGAAGCTAGGATTTATTTGCTAAACAAGGGTTTAGATCATATTGTTCATCACCATACTTCATATTAAGGTTATCTAAAACATTAATCCCCTTACATTCATGATTTTATGTGTATATAATGGTTATATAGTTAATCACCATCTAAGAATCTTATTTTCATGAAAAATGGATTTTTACTTGTGATCATGGTATGATATACTTTGTCATATGCTATAATGATGTTTAGAACATGTGATAATGAAAGTATATATACATTATACAAGTGCGGTTTAGATATAAAAGGTTTATATAAATTAGTTACCTAAAATGTATACTTATTAAAGATTATGAACAAATAAGTATAAGGACTTGTTGATCTTGTTATCTTGGACAATCTTTAGACAAATCATGGACTAAAGACCCTAATTATGTAAGTCATGTGGTATAAGTGTTCGTGGGTTTCCTGAAAGAATCAAAGGAAACATCACTTCTTCAAAGCCTGCGACCTTGCATGAGGCAATCAACATGGCCCGTGAACTGGTCGAGCAATCAGTTCAGGGTAGGGCTGCAAGAATTGGGGAAAGCAATAAAAGGAAATGGGAAGACAACCAGAGAAACAACAACAACAATAACCATAACTACAACAATAACCACAACAACAACAATAACCGCAACCGAAACAACAATCATCACCAGCAACAAAACAGGAGACCAGAAACTGTCAGGGCATATGCTGCAGCCCCAGCTGGAGGAAAGATTTATGCTGGAAATTTACCAAAATGCAACCGGTGCAACTTACATCATCATGGACCGTGTCCTCAAAAGTGCCAGAGATGTCAAAGAATAGGTCACATGGAGAAGGATTGTAGAGTTAGGCTTCAGGGTGCAGGTAATGACTTCCTGCAGAATGTGACATGTTTCGGGTGTGGTGAGAAAGGACATTTCAAGGACAAGTGTCCAAAAGCAGGGAACCAGCGGAATGATGGCACTTGTGGGAGAGCTTACGTGGTGGTTGAAAATCCACAGCAGAATCCGAATGTGGTCACGGGTACGTTTCTTCTTAATGATCACTACGCTTGTATTCTCTTTGATTCGGGTGCTGAGAAGAGTTTTGTATCTTCTGCGTTTACACATTTTATTAATATTACCCCTGCCACTCTAAACACTAGCTACGAAGTAGAGTTAGTAGACGGAAAAGTCGTTAGCACCAATACCATTTTACGTAGTTGCACCTTAGTCTTGTTAGATCACGTGTTCAAAATAAACTTGTTGCCAACCTGGCTAGGAAGTTTTGATGTTATCATTAGAACGGATTGGTTGGCATACCACCGAGCTCTCATCGATTGTTATGAGAAGATTGTCCGTATTCCTCTTCCGAATGGCAAGATTCTTGAAGTTCAAGGCGAGAGGCCGGAAAAGGATATTCATTCACTTGCATGTATCAAGGCTGATGATAAAAAGCTTGATGACATACGTGTTGTCCGAGACTTCCCTGAGGTATTTACAGATGATCTGTTAGGTTTACCTCTTGTGCGAGAGATAGAATTTCGCATTGATCTGATTCCAGGCGCATCGCCAGTTGTTAGATCTCCATACCGGTTAGCCCCTTCAGAAATGTTAGAATTGTCGAACCAGCTTAAAGAACTTCAAGAGAAGGGTTTTATTCGACCAAGTCACTCACCATGGGGAGCACCCGTGCTCTTTGTCAAGAAGAAAGACGGTTTGATGAGAATGTGTATTGACTACAGGGAACTAAACAAGTTGACTATAAAGAACCGTTACCCTCTCCCCAGAATTGATGACTTGTTTGACCAATTACAAGGTGCGTGTTGTTTCTCCAAGATCGATCTTCGTTCGGGATATCACCAGTTAAGAGTTCGAGAAGAAGATATACCGAAGACCGCATTTAGAACACGTTATGGACACTTTGAGTTCACAGTCATGCCATTTGGACTAACAAACGCGCCAGCAATATTTATGGACTTAATGAACCACGTCTGCAAGCCATATTTGGACAAATTCGTAATTGTGTTCATTGACGACATCTTAATCTACTCAAAGTCAGAAGAAGAGCATGAAGTCCACCTGAAGACGATTTTAGACTTACTCAAGAAGGAGAAGTTGTACGCCAAATTTTCAAAGTGCGAATTTTGGTTACAAGAAGTACAGTTCCTAGGACATGTGGTCAACCGTGACGGTATCCACGTGGATCTTAGCAAGGTTGAGTCGGTCAAGAACTGGAAGACCCCTGAATCGTCAACTGAAATCCGTTCATTTCTAGGATTGGCGGGTTACTACCGAAGGTTTATTGAGAATTTCTCCAAGATCGCAAAGCCCCTCACCCTGTTGACTCAAAAGAATAAGACGTATGTGTGGGGCGATAAGCAAGATGAAGCTTTCCAAATTCTGAAGGAGAAACTATGCAATGCTCCTGTGTTAGCACTCCCCGATGGACCCGATGACTTTGTGGTCTATTGTGATGCATCAAAACAAGGTTTTGGGTGCGTGCTGATGCATATTGTTTATACTGCTAGCTATGTCCGATATGGGACAAGACACACATTTGGATCTAGGACATAATTGATTTTTGAAGAAAATGGCTCGTTTTGAATTTATTGAAGATGTGGTTACGAATATAATTAATTATCACCTATTCGACGATGAAGTGGAATTATTTTGATGCGTGTTCTTATCATATCTCAAATGGCTAACAACGTTTAGAGGTAACTTGTTCGTGCTTAGAAACGATGTGACGAAGATTTGACAAATCTAGCAAAGGTGTATGATTTAACTTATGGTGCTCAATGCTTACATTTGCTATCACTTTGGTCTGGTGTCTCATAAAAGATGAGGATTTTCGTCAAGAGATTGCGGTCTACTTATATTTCACAGATTTATTTATAAGTTTGGAGTCACGTGGATAGTACAAGACATAAGAAACAAGTTTAGGTTATTCTACTTCTTCATCAAATTCGTTATACTCAGTTTTCTTCATCAGTGATCACTACATAGAGCCTACAGAGTTCGAGATTCAAGAGATGGTAAACATATGGGTTTCAGGGGAAGCTTATTGATTAAATGTTTAACCATCTACATGCACCACTTGAGGGGAAGTGTTTCATTACTACTGCTGATCTTTATTACTACTGCTAGTTTATATTTCTACTGCTCAAAGTCATTTTTCGTATTATGCTTCATGGAGGGTATTTTGAGTATTGGAAGGCTGGATTAGTAGTTGTGGTATATGATTTGTAGCTGTTATGATCCAAGTTGCATTTCTACAGAAGACCCCTATTGGATGATTACAAAAAGGGGAAGAAGATTACAGGTTTATTGATTTGCAGCTTATTATGTGTGGTGGCATGATCATAAGTTAAGGGGAAGCTATCTACAAAGGAAGATTTTGTTTCATTCAGGGAGATGATTACATCTCAACTTCAGGGGAAGCTTTGGCTTTATGATGAAGTTCGTACACGACTTTGTTTGTTTTGTCATCATCAAATAGGGGAAGATTGTTGGGATTCTTGATTTGATGAGACAAAATAAATAAAAGAATGAAACAAGAGGACTAAATCTGGCAACTATGTAATTCTACAAAGATGGAAGATTTTGAAGAATTAATGAAGATTTGGTCAAAGATGCTTTACAAGATAAAGACTAGGAAAGTATTTAATGTGATTTAATGTGATTTAATATGATTTAAATAGTTTCCTTATCTATTTATTAACTTCCTTTGTAAGCCATGATCTCTCCCTATATAAAGAGATCATAGGCGTGTAGTTTTATCCATCCATAGAAAACACAGACTTCTCCAATGAGAGTCTGATTACAAAGTGTGTGTGCTTTGTATATTAGTTAGTTAGTTAGTACACCATAGTAGTTGGTGTAGCCCCATGTTATAGGTTGGGGTAAATAGGAATCGTTCAATGAAAAACCTTGTTCAATAACAATTGTGTTTGTTTAATTCCGCTGTGCATAATTGTTACAATTGTTATTGGTAAAACGATCCTAGATGAGTTTAAAATGATCTTATCAATATCATTTTAGATGTGTTTTTCACAGGGTTGAGTATCACATTTAATATCATTTTATGAAATGCAACAATTATTACATTTATATAAGTATTTTAAGGTATAATACGCTTATAAATGACTAAACTTTTTAAAAACAGTTGGTATTATGTCACTACAATGATTAAAACACCACATTTGGGTATATTAAAGGTTAAACCTTAAAGCATAAACCCATGAAACTAAATAATTTAAAATTTTGGAAAAATCCACTATAAGGGTTCTATATTACTAAAAACGTTTTCAATACCCTTATAGTGGATTTTTACCAAATATGAAAATTTTACTACATTATGAGTTTTTTCACGTTTAAGGGTGGAGTATCACATATTTTTGTGAATTGCAACAATTATTACATTTATACAAGTATTTGAAGGTATAATACACTTATAGATGACTAAATCTTTTAAAAACGGTTGGTGTTATGTCCCTAAAATGATTAAAACACTACATTTTGGTAACATTGCGATTCTAAAAGTACTTAATATCATTTAAGATGTGTTTTTTCACAGGGTTGAGTATCACATTTAATATCATTTTATGCAACAATTATTACATTTATACAAGTATTTTAAGGTATAATACGCTTATAAATGACTAAACTTTTTAAAAATGGTTGGTGTTATGTCCCTAAAATGATTAAAACACTACATTTTGTTATATTAAATGCTTAACTTTAAAGCAGAAACCCTAGAAACTAAATAATTTAAAATTTTGGAAAAATCCACTATAAGGGTTCTATATTACTAAAAATGTTTTCAATACCCTTATAGTGGATTTTTACTAAATATAGAAATTTTACTACATTTTTGTAACATTGCGATTCTAAAAGTATTTTATATCATTTTAGATGTGTTTTTTATAGGGTTGAGTATCACATTTAATATCATTTTAGGAAATGCAACAATTATTACATTTATACAAGTAAAGGCAAGTATATCGTCAAAAAGATATCTTGACCTCTCAACGGGAAAAGAAAATTTCTCGGGCATGAAATACTATGTATACTTTGCTACATAATATGTGCTTTCTAAGAGAATAGTGTACGTGTTAATGCATCTATTTTTTTAAATGAAGAGAAATCTTCTTTTTAACATGAATTTTTTTCTAATAAACATTGAATTTTCAAATCATGTTTGGGTTAATCATTGAAAATGTGTTGAATTAAAATCAAAATCAGTTTTAAAAATCACAAACAGATTTTCAAGAAATTTCGACCACTCAAACAAAAACAATAGATCTTTAAATAGAATACGGGTATTTGTTCGAGGGGGAGAAAGTGTTTTCGAATAATCTTCAACAAGTCACGAATTTATACGAAAAAAGTTTTAACTTAACGGATAATAATTTGAAGGGGAGTTAATTTAGTTTAACTCCAAGGGCTTAAGTTGTCATAAGTTAATAACTTTGGGGCTTAAAAATATTCAATGATTAGTGGTTAGGCTTAAAACTACATACAACCAATATTTCCAACACCTCATAGTTTTAAAAGGCTTAGGAATGTTTGGAAATAATTACATAGCTTAAAAAGCCTTAAAGTTGATTCTTACGGGATAGATTTGAGCTTATTTATTCTTCGCACAAGATTTCAAGTATATGTGCGTACAAAGTGTTGTTGATTCCAAGGTATCGAAACCATCAAGGGGGAAGAAGTATACACACGAGTGAGCCCATGCCTTTTCTTCATTTTAGGCCATGCCAGGAAGACAGATGTCATAACCGCAGAGAAAATTAGTGCTTTAACTTATGGTTTTGGGTGCATTATTTCAACCACATGGGGAAAGAGATATCTCGTTAGTTTTTAGTATGCATCATTTGAGCTTCCAGGGGGAAGTGTTGTGAGAAGAATTATTTGAGCATGAGAAGATATGCAACTGATTCAATTAATGTTTCCCCGAACGCTTAATCAGTAAGCTTATTATCAAAGAGGTAGTAATATTTGATAAAAGAGGTGCACATAGGTATGATGATTCCTTTAGATAGTCAGTATCCTACAAGAAGGAATGTGTACATCCGGGACTTAGTTGTCTTTGGTGTTATCATTTCGGCTACTTAGAGGGATTAATTGTTTACATCTGGGAATAGTTGACTTTGGTGTTACAATTTATATCATCATTATCTTGAAGGGAGAAATGCGCACATCCGGGTTGATTGACTTTGGAGTTATAAGTTCTCGACTTCTTGAAAGGGAAAATTATGTACTTTGAGTAATTTGGGCTTTTTTACAAACAATACTTCTTGATGCGGCTTGCAAAAAAGCTTTGAATATACTCAAGAAAGGATTACTGGTTCGGGGGGAAGCTAACAAAGCTTCTAAAAGGATAAAAACAAGACTGACCACATAGTGCTGGTTCAAACAGGGTGACAATGTCAGTCGCTCTCGGCTTTTTACATTTCAGGTCATGTCTCGAAAACAATTATCATATATATAATATGTATTATACGATCAATAAGTATGAATAGTGTTTGGTATAATCTTTTAAGAATTTTAAATAAATTTCAAAAATTTTACCAAAAAATTATGTACTCAACTATATCATAACCTCATTAATAATTCGACCTGGGGGGAAAAAAAAATGTTCCTTAATAACATTGCTAATTAAAAAAACTTTTCTCCACAACGGCTTTTTCGAAATATTTTATCAAAAAATTGATATCTAAAATATCAGTGATTTGACATTTTGGGATAAGGGGGAGAAAATGTGATTAAATTCTGCAATCAATAACGTGATCATTATGACTCTAAGTGCGGTCTCTCCCTTCATGTGCAAAAACATTTTAAAGATCGATGCACAAGTGTAGGGGAGAGCTTTCTGAGACGGAACGATCTGTAGTAGAAAATTTTTGATTATATATCAAAAAGTACTTTGATTGATTTTTCCAATGGCTTTATGGCTACAAGATCGGCAATACCAAATGACCTACCAAGTAACATGATTATCAAGGAGATATTAAAGGGCGTTACGGTTAGGTTTTGTTCCATTGATCCAGCCAGAACCGAGGGATTACCCAGGGAACTCCAATAGATAGATTAGACAGTCCTTGGAATGGATACAATAGGGAAGGAATGTTATCCAAGGCATGGAGTTATCGCTGGAAGCAAACCAACATGGTAATAATGAGGACGCTCGTTGGTTTAACATTGAGGGGTGTTGAAGATTAAAAAAAATTAAGGAATATAGGGTCGTAAGAAAGAAGCCCTCCATACATTTAGGCCAGAATAACGGAATCAATGCATTGCTATCCAGAATCCACAGTTGATTATTGGTATTGAAGAGATGTCATCATGGACCCAGTAATGCAATGCACAACCCTCCCAGCTACTCAGGCTTCTCTTAAATGAAGTTTGTTTCATCTCTTACGGAGATCAACACATTTCTATCGACTTTCTCACTCCGAGTTAGGTGATATTGAAAAGGTGGCAGTTCGCTCTAGCCTCTGATCACTAAAACCTAAACGACTTATCGAGTTTCTCGAGCCAAAGAGAATCAAATCTTAAATCTCATTAGGACCACAAATCCAAAATACATTTTTATTCTCAAAAATATGAACACAAGTGGATATCTGAATAGTCTTATGCATTATCCTTTGATTTTGCCAAAACATTCAAGTGATACTCTAAGTTATACATAGTGACGAATGGAAATTCTGCCTAGTGTCACATCAAATCTCAGCACTTGAGCGTAGGTGACTTGCGAGATCTATATGAATCAAGCTTTTGTTGTTGTCAACTGGATATCGATTTAGGTCGTATACTGAAATTGACGATCAATCGTAAGATAGTAACAACTAATTCTCGCTGTCTTTATCGTGTTGTTCTGCGACTTTGAGACGTTCCACTATGCGAAACCAAGGCTAGAGCTGCAGCTGGAAAAACCCTGTGTTAAGGGGGTGGGAATATTCCTTTAATTCTACATGTCACAGGTACAATATTTCGTTTACTGTAAAATAGGAAAAACGGACGGTTATCGCAACCCGAAATCTGGCATGAATGACAAAGCTTATGTTCATCCATTATAAACTATTTATTACTAACCTTAATTGCAGATTTATACGAGTTCCCCATTCCAGCTGCGTTGGATTCATAACCGCTATGGTCATATTCATGACCTATAATTTCAAGGAAATCAAGAAGGCCTCTAAGAATCACAATTCAAGATAAAGACTTTCGGCTTACTCGTATACTCAAGCTTCCTTAAAAGTCATTAAAGTGTTCAAGTTTAAAAGCAATGTCAAGGTGAGATGTTAGACAGCTTTCAGATGAAAGAAACAGTTATGAGCATGTAGGTCCAAAGACCACACAGAACGTAAGAAGGCACAAAGATGATCAAGTGATGATAAAAAGATTAATGATTTCAAGATGTAAAAGATCAAGTAATAAAGGCTCAAGATCACAAGTCCAACAAGCATGTAAGAACAAGCTAAAGATCAAGGAACACTACATAAAGTCACAAGAGGATGATCAAAGATCCAATACTATAAGCAAGATCGAAGAACATTCATAGAATGCTGAGCTTAAGATATGTGTAATCTGGAGTGACCTCCCTTAGGGGGAGATTTTTAGGAATACATAAAAGACTTGGTCACTCCATTTATTTATAATTTAGCTCGTAGTTTACGCGAAATATTAAGTTGTAAACTAACCGGGTTAAACCATGGACTATCCATTTTTTACCGAACCATGTAAGGATATAAATACCCTCTCCATACATGGATAAGGTGTTGTTTCATTTCATAATACACACACTAGTCTTGTTTTTCTCTCTAGAAAGTTTACCAACCACTTTCTCTATCTAGGATTAGTATTTATTCTTCTTTTTGTGAATTGGATATTGATTTTACAGTTATACACAACATTTTTAAGAATTACCTTTGTTGTGCCCAAGAATGGTTCCCGAGGAAGAGGATAAGGTGGAAAGGTATATTTGGGGTCTACTTGATAGCATTAAGGGGAATGTGACCTCTGCTAGACCGGTAGAGTGCAAGATGCGGTCTAAGTGGCACAGCTTAATGGGATCAACAGTTTGTGCATATGCTGCGAGACAGATTGAGAACAAGAGAAGGATGGAGAACAATCCAAGAGATAACCATGAACAGCAACCACCGTTATGCTTCTATCTTATTTGATACTGGTGCCGATAGGAGTTTTGTGTCAACTGCCTTTAGTTCCTTAATTGATATCGCCCCATCTGCATTAGACACTAAGTATGACGTTGAGTTAGCTGATGGAAAAATAATAGGGGTTGATACTATAATCTGGGGTTGTACTTTAAACTTGCTATATCATCCTCCCCCCTCCCCTTCCCCCCCCCCCACCCCCCCCTCCCCCCCTCCCACCCCCCCTAGTTCAACATTGATTTGATGCCCGTAGAGCTTGGTAGTTTCGACGTTATTATCGGTATGGATTGGTTGTCAAAATAGCATGTCGTGATCGTTTGTGATGAAAAGATTGTCCGTTGATGAGGTGTCATTTTTTTTACATTTTTCGGCGTCCATTTAACCCCTCTTAATCATGCAAACTATGCCTAGAGATTATGTGTATAATCGTTTGTTTTTGTGTTTTTAGCAATTGGATGACATTTGGAGGAAATACACGTGACTTGGGCTCATTTGGAGAAGAAGCGAACAAGACTACGACTCTACACCAACTATTTTGAAGAAAAGCATACAGTGCGTAGAGACGGCGTCACCAAATACAAGCAACGCTGTCAAAATATCAAAGCGACAGCGTCACGGATTTTTAGACGGCGTCAAAACGAAGCCAACTTAAAGAAACCCTAAAAGACCCTTGCGTCACGACGGCGTCAGAACTAAAATACGACGCCGTCGCACCAATTTTTCTATATATACGAATCCGTTTTTAGGGTTTTAAGTGTGTAACTTTTGGGAGACGAACCCTAACTTTTATAGTCGAGTTTAGAAACTATGTAGGCCGTTGTCAAAACCCTCTTGTATCAGCCTTAAACACATGTTTTAATCAAGTAAAGTTCATCTATCCCTTTAATCTTTCAATATGTCTATGTGTTGTTTGATTATATCTTGTTCTTTACATTTGTTTAACATGCTAGGCTAGATCCTTTAGTATTTACTTATGATTGCATGAAACTTAATATGTAGATCCTTTTAATGTTGCTTCTTGTGATGGATGTGCGCGTTAGGCTTTAGAAAACTAGCCATAAGATATTAAATTGGCATAGACGTCTAGGGAAACGCGAGTGTGTAGAAAGGATACCATCGGTAACAGTCTTTATACTACCTTACCCTTAATATGGTTGATCCCTCGTAAGTGTTTTAAATGCATGTAATGTACTCTTAGGGGCCTTGTAATAGTCTTTATACTACCTTACTTGTGCGTTGCATTAACGAAATATTACATAGACAGCGAGTTCGTATAATTCGTTCATGACTTAGGAAATACTTACAAAGATCATCACAAGGGTGACAAAGCAACATAATATGGAGAAACATAATAAAGAGTAATGCATGATTAAGTAAATACGTTCGTTTATCATATAGTTATCACCAAAGTAGTTTAGATTTATTTTATTATTATTAATTTAATTAGCTAAAACCAACCAACCTCTCAAACTATGATATTTACCTGTTTTCATAAAAATATAAAAATACAAAAAGAATCTTCTTTCAACCCCTTACACCTCTGTTAGATTCTGTTTGAGCCATCCCAACCAATTCCCTTAAAGAATGATAACAACCCCCGAGTCTTGCCTTACTACACTACAACGGTTTGGTGATCTACCTCAGGAGTTGTAAAACTTCTTGTTAAAGTCTAACGATAATCGCATCAATAGGGGAGTCGAGCTCCAGCGCAGCTGTGGCTGGAGAGTCTGTTTTAAAAGCTGATGATGCCTTATCTACTCAGTTGTCTAATGATCTGCCCCCGGTCACTGCTTTTAAGGCCGGGGAGTTTAATCCTGGTATTTCCACTGCTGCTCTAAAGCGATTGTCTGTTCAAAGCAAAAAATCTTTAGTTCCCAAGAAACCTTTGTCGAAGAAAGGTCAACTCGTGATTGATCCTCCTATGTCTGTTATGGGGGAGTCCACGGTCGGTTCCTCTCACAGGGCCGCGGATGATTTATGTTCTTCAGAGGCTGGTTCAAAGCGCCTTGTTTCCAGAGGGTCTTCCATGACTTTGAATTCTTTATGTTCTGCCTTGATTCATTCTGAGTCGTTGGTTACTGGTCGTCTTGGATCCCGGTATGCGCTCGTTCCTCACCATATTCCGGAGATTGTCTTTGATCTGGTAGAGGATTCTGCGAAGACTCCTCGGGAGGATCATTTTTATGCTTCCATGATTATGGACCCCTCTATTGCTAAAGACATGTATCATCTGGATTTCTAATGATTTTATTATGGATAAGGGGCCACTGTGCCGTAGTTTCATTGATCATCTTGCCACCCTTGGGCAGTTTTCATGCCTCAGGTCTTTAACACATGAAGATGTGTGTGACCAGGCCAATGTGGCCGTATTACCTTGTTTTATAAGATTCAACTAAGACTGGAGCATGCTAAGCTTGTGAAGGGTAAGCTTGAAAGAAGATTGGCCCACCGTGATGTGGCGCTGGAGAAGAGGGATGCTGAGATCGAACATGTTAGGAAACTTCTAAATGTGAAACCCTCCGGGGAGATTGCCCATTTGAGTTTGGGTTTTGAGGGGGCGGAAAGAGAGGTGGGGTGCTTGAGGAAACAGGTGGAGGAGTTGAAGGCCGAGGCTGGTAAGGTTTCGAGGTTGCTAGCTTCATATTCTCAGAAGGAGACAGATTTATCTACACTTAATGGCAAGTACCAAGATCTTCTTTGGGAGAAGTAGCAGCTTGAGCTCCGTAATGCTAGCCTCCAAGGTCAGGTTGATGGTGAAATCGAGGTAAAATTTGAGTTCGCTGGGTTGCTGGATAACCAACAGAGGAGGTTTGATGAGCGGGTGGTAGCTTTAGATGCTCGTCATGACAAGATGGTAAAGGAAATAGATGAAGAGTTCGCTCCTATGTTGAGGGATACAAGGGAGACTAAGAGAGTGAGTTGCTTGGTACCCGCCTTGGTGCTTGCATTACTGCCGCCATTTCGGATGGGATAAGACATGGTCTTGATGCTGGGTTTGTGCATGAGAAGAAAGGGACCGATATTAATTCTATCCCGGCCTACAACACAAATGCAGCATAGGTTTATGCGGATGCACTCAGTCATTTAAACGACGTCCGATTCCCCTTATTGGAGTAGATTGAAGCTTGTGCAGAACAACCATTTTCTTACGTTGAAGCTCTACTTGTGATGGGAGTGCGCGAGTCTATACAGGATGAGCCTGATACTTCAACTAATCCTACGTCCGGTTCTACTTCTTTCGCCGGTGGTGTGATGAAACAATTCATTATTCCACTGAGTGTCCCTTATGTCGTGGATGCTGGTGCAACTGCCAAAGATGTAACCCCGTGGATGAAGTAATGGCTGTTGAGTCAGATGTTGATGTCCTAGCTAGAACCGCATTAAAACCTGCTACTCCTGATGTCTCTGCTTCCGGCACCTTAACTTTAGTTATCCCGAAATACAGTCCATTTAAATAGCTTGTTTGTAATTCATGTAATCTTGTTAACTTCTAGCCATATGTTTATGAGCAGTTGTAATTTTATCAGCCTACTAGGGTCGGTTTTTAATGAAATTATGTTTATCACTGTACTGTGTATTTTAAATTTCATAGTTTGTTTCCTTTGGAAAGTGCACTTTCGTATGATGGATTAATTAGTAGGTTATCCGTCCTCACGGTGTTGGTCTCTGCCTATCCCCCGCTTAAGTTGATTTTGGGGTTACTTATCCCTACTTTAGGTTTTGCAATTGCCTAAGTATGTTGTATATTCAGAGATATACGCGTTTTTGACCTTTATGGGTTCGCGCAGAGTTAATTGTAGGGTTACTCAGCGTGTACATTATGCATAATTAGATTTAAATAACAGTTATATATAAACATGGTCAAGACAATCAATTTGAAAATTTACGTAGTTGATCGGACTACCGCTTTTAATAATTTAACAGATAATTCATTACAATGGATGAATTGAATAAAAGTAAAAAAAACTTAATATGGTCGGACTCTACCGTTATCTGTAATTTATTCAGGCGTAAAATGAGTTTTGGGTTACAAATACTTAACTTATGTGTAGCATCTCTTGAGGTCGGCCATGTTCCAAGTCCTTGGGAGTTCCTTGCCTTCTTGGTCCCGGAGCTTGTAAGCCCTGTCTCCTAGTGCTTCTATAACTTCATAGGGGCCCTCCCACTTTGGGCCCAACTTCCTAGTATCTTTTTTGCTGGCCTCATTGCTTTGGTACACAAGGTCTCTAGGCTTTAGGATGGTGCTCCGGACCTTCAAATTGTAGTACCTTTCCATCTTCCTTTTGTGCTTTTCCTCAACTATGGCTGCCAGTTCCCTTTTCTCTTCCAAGAGGTCTAAGTTCAATAGAAGTCCTTCATCATTCTTGTTTTTGTCAACCATGGAGCATCTGAGGGATGACATTCTAATTTTCACTCGTATGACTGCTTCTGTGCCGTATATCAATGAGAACGGGGTATTTCCATTACTTGATTTTATCATGGTTTGGTGAGCCCACAAGACATGAGGTAGTTCCTCCACTCAATCTTTGTTGTCGTTCCCTAGTCGGGCCTTGATACCTTCAACTAGGCTCATGTTCGCCCATTCCACTAGCCCGTTGCTCTGGGGGTGTTTAACAAAGGCAAAGTGTTGTGTTATGCTTAGCTTTGCACACCATGTCGTGAACCGATTGTAACATATGTGATTTAATCAGGTTAGTGATACCT
>BQNB010121704.1:0-20412 GCA_026074375.1 Tanacetum coccineum
TTTGTTAGAAGATGTTCATCAATTAGGGTTTTTGAATTGGGGGTAGAGAGAGAATTTTTTGTGTGTGTGTTGACTTTTTGTTTGGTTTTTTCATTCAATTGGTCAGATCTTGTTTTTAAATGGTGTTTAAGAATAAAATTTGTGATGTAATTATTGTAGATGAGAAGAAAAGAAATAGAAATATGAGATTTTACTTAGAAAAAACCCTAATTTAACTAATTTAAAGCCTTAATTTACATTTAAAGTCCAATATCCAATCTTTTGTAGACCTACTTAGCTATTTGTGCTAAAATTTATCAAATATACATATAAATTTAAATTTTTTATATAGAAAAGTTCAATCCGCCTAGGCCCCGCCTCGACCGATTACTAGCTAGGTGGTGGTCGATCGCCCGACTAGCGCCTAGCGCTTTTTGCAACCTTGTATATATATATATATGCTCCGGTTCTGTTAAAAATGTTTTTATTTTGAGAAGATTGAGAAATCTAAATTTGAGCAAATTGATTCATATTTTTTGATTTGATTCACAAGTAAACATCATTTAATAGTGAATCAAAGCTATAAATCATATCTTATCACCGCATATCTTCCTTCTCGTAATTGAGAGTTGGCTAGGTCAAAATAGGCAATCTTGTAAAAAAAGGTCAAGATGAAAATAACAAGAGATAATGTGTTTTTTATGCTGATATTTGTTATTTAAGAGAAGAAAGTACGAATATAATTATTAATACTCTTCCATAGTCTAGGGGGATTTATGTTAATGCTACATTATGCATATGTGAGGTGCCAGACCTAAACTACAATATACCATGCACCATGGCATGTCTTGATTGCTATTTTACGACAATGAACGGGGAAGCCTGTAAAACGGGGCATGTTGTGAACTTGTGATGGGCAAACTTTCTTATTTTGTGCTATTTATATACATCATGTTCTTTCTTGTGTAGGTGGTTAGCGCATATTCTTGTGTTCAAAGTAAATGATATTGAGGTTTTCTTAGTTGAGATTTTCTAAGATGACCTTTCTGTGATTGTTGTTTAGGCTGTCACGAATATTTTGAATAATGAAAGTGTCTCGGACATAGATCGACTACGCGTTGTGATGCTATATGCTTTGCGATATGAAAAAGAGAGCCCTGTTCAACTGATGCAGCTGTTTAATAAACTGGCTTCTCGGTCTCCCAAGTACAAGCCAGGGGTAAGTGCACTATAAATACTTTGATTACAATATAGCATGATGTGATCTTGCTCTCTATTATCATTAACTAGGAATAGGGGTGTTGGGATGTGCTATAATTATGTGATCATTTTGGTGTCAAATAATCAGTTCTGTACCATATATTATTAGTAGCTGCAAATCTGCAATGAAACTGATTAATCAAGAGAAAATCAAAAGTACTTATATATGATAAGTTTTTGTAAACTTATAAAAGAGTATTCATTTTAGTTGATAAAAATAGACTGTTGTACTTCAAGTTTAGATGTTTAAACCGTTTTTCTGGTAAAGTTTTTTGTCATTCGGATACGATAATCAAAGTTTGTCACTTTAACAACTGAATGTCTGTTTATCACAACCTCAATCACCAAAAGCATATTTCATAATATGTCTTGCTATTTCTTTTCTGATTTTAATTATTCAAGATCAGATAATCATCTTCAGAACATACATCCAAACACTCCTATAACCAATATTGTTTTCTCTCTCTTGTGGAATACTGCAAGTTTGATTAAGTCCATCTCTTTAAAATGACAGCTTGTACAGTTCCTATTAAAGCAAGCAGGGGTTGATAGGCGGACAGGAGACCTCTATGGTAACAGGGATATCTTGAATATTGCACGTAATATGGCTCGTGGACTAAAGGTTTGCATGAAACTCGCACTTCAAATCTCCTAGGATCTTTATTTTGCAGTGCGTAAGATTTTGGTTTGCTTTTGTTCTAGGGAGTTGAGAATGTGTACACACAACATCAACCTCTTCTGTTCCAAACAATGGAGAGCATTACAAAGGGAAGGTTGAGAGACGTGGATTACCCTTTTGTTGGAAACCATTTTCAGCAGGGAAGGTCTGTCTTCTATGTTGCTTCTTATTTGTACCTTCACATTAGAATTTTTCTCTTATAGTCTACTAACCTCATGTGCAATGAATCTTTGGAAATATGGATTTACTTCCTTGGCTTGAAATTATAAAAATTCAAAACTACATTTATATGTTTGGAATCTTAAAATTAGAGACGGGGTTGACTCATTTACTTATGAATGGGTCAATCTGGGTTATATTTCATCTCTAACGGGACAAACGCACAAGTTAAGAAAGATTGGCTTAAAATCAAACGGGTCAAAAGGGTTGAACGGGGTAGACGGGCTGTTTGTATGAGAAGAAAATAGATCTTACCTGGTTATAAGGTATTTTTTTTATTAGTTTAAAAACCAAAGGGATGAGATTTTACGCACACAAAGAGTCATTCATGACGACAGATATGGATAAGAATCATTAGTTTGGTGGTTGTACTCTCGTCTTATTCATACTTCATGTATATTGTATGTTATAATAAGGGGTTGTGAAAAGAGGTACTATTTAATAGGGCTGGAATTGATTAAATAAAAGCTATTTTAAGGAGTTCAGATGAATGTCATCAATCAGGACATAAAAATGCATTTTTGTTCTCTCAACCATCTTTATATCTGTCAGGCCACAGGAGGTGGTGATCTTTATTGTTGGCGGGACTACTTATGAAGAATCACGCTCTGTTGCTCTACAGAATACGTTAAATTCTGGAATTCGTTTTATACTTGGAGGTTCCTCTCTTTTGAATTCTAAAAGGTTAGTTGGTTGCACCATGTATATACACATGTATCGATACATATATCCGTATAATAAATAATGTATATGTAGAAGTATGTATGTTCATGTGGTGCTTGATTTGATGAATCGCATACGCTGATACAAGTTTAAATTTTGAGATCAGCATTATCTAAATTTTTGTTGTATATGCAGGTTTTTGAAGGACCTTGAAGAAGCTCAACGTATAGCTCGCTCAAGCACTGGTGTCGTATGAGTTTTAAGTTCACAACCCCAGTGACAGTTGGAGGGTATGTAAGTAATGAGTTGGAAGGTTTTACATATTTTTACTATTCTGGAAGTTGCAATTGGGTTCGGTGCTTTTAGCCCACAACGACATGTAAAAAATGAGATCATGTATCCATCAATCTAATCAGCAGTAGTGATGATTGTTAACCCAGTGGCTTGTTAATCTGGTTCATAACATTGAGAAAATGGCAGTCAAAGTATAGGACATGAATTACTTGTGGTATATGATGTTTGTCGTCTTTTGACACTCACTTGAGCTGTAAAATTGTCCCCCCTTTTCATATTTATAGCTGAAACCTGATTCTTTGCCAAATTAAATTTAACAATGATTCTGAATTCTCTAGAAGACGTGATAGGTCCTGTGAGCTGACCGGACCTTGTTTTTAAAGTTGACAGCAGTTAGGAGTCCTGTTATGCCAAAACACATACAGGGACTCGTAGTTTTAGTTTTCAAGTCATCAGTTAAAAGAGAAAACTAAGTTTTGAGAGTATACACATCGCAAGGCATAAGCAAACACACGTCATGTATGCAAAGACAAATGTCACTTTTTTCTCAATTATTATTTCTCTTAAATAGAAGCAAAATGCGAGTATTTGAGGTAGTAAAATCAGAATTTGCTTCCACCGAGTAATTAATATAAGAAATAATAATAAATAATAATAATAAAACCTTGTTTCTCAACTTGAGAGGCAAAGCGTTTAAAGTTTTGACCACACTTTATTTAAATTGTCGATATTGCAGCAACAATATCCGTTTACTTAATGTAAGGCTGAGCATATAGAATCGAAAATCCACCCGACCCGACAAATCGATTGAAACCGGGCCGAATTGAACCGAATGTATTTAGTTCGGTTTTCTATATCTATTTTGGTTTGGTCGGTCCGGTTCACCGACACTCATTTGGTTCGAACTAATTAAACCGAAGTACCGAACCGAATTGGCTTTATTCGGTTCGGTTTCTATAGTTTATACTCGGTTCGGTTTTCTATTGGCATTTTACCCTGATTCGATTTTGGTTCGGTTGCGGTTTTTGTCGGTTCGAATTGGTTCCGAACCGATGCTCACCCTACACTTAGTGGGACACAAATTTGAGCATATTTAGCACATAAAATTATATGAATAATTATATAACACCCTGTGTTTTAGGGTCATTGATGTCGTCAATAAATTCACTATGTATTTTTAGTATTGTACGCGTTTGCTTTAAATCGTAATCGTTAAGTTAAATCGCGTAAGCTAAAAATGATCATTCAATGTAAACGGGCATCAAACAATTAAATGTTTACATCAAGCAAGTGTTAAGTAATTATTTTGAGGATAATTATTACTTTGTTCTTTTATTTTTATTGTACGTAAAATAGTTAGTTTCGCGGATAAAGTAAGTTTAGGCATTCCTGGAACCACATTAATTAATCTACGCTTCAACAAATGCCTATTATTATTTATAATGATCAAAAAGTTATAAACTTTACCCATGGTTGTTAAAAGTGACGCCCCATATACAAGAAATAAGCCAAGGTTTATAAATTCTCATGTATTATACATTACATTTACTTACTTACAACAAAAGTAGAACTATACTTTCATTTCTTTTCTTTTTACCAAGAATTATGCAAAGTAAAAATATCTAGTGAAACCACAATCCTTATTTTCATGGGATGATCCCTACTATTTGGTGACAAAGAAACATAACAATTAAAGACCTAGTACATGTACATTTGAAGTTAGTAAGACTTAAGGCATGACTAGTGGTTTTGACCACTAGTCATCCCCTTTTTGCTCAATATTGCCCCCCCTAAGACCATAAGTCTTGGTCTTTCTTTTATCACTTACCTTTGATATCTTGGTTATTTATAAGTCTATGCTAATACTAGTGAATTAAAAATCATACACAACTTCTTACACTTGATAAACCAACGTGTTCTCCCATTTTCCTCTTGATGCTTGGCACGGACAAACAAACCCAACACACAAGAAACCATCTATAAATTTTATTCTACAACATTTACAAGCATTCACATATCATATCTAAGATACCTCAAGGTGTTTAGAAGGATCGGTTTAAGCATTTTCAAGGTTTAAACGAGGAAAAACAAGATTAGGGTTTTGTGGTTAATTAGGGTTTTCTAATTGTGGAAGCTAGGGTTTAAAATCTAAACAAGGGTTTAGAGCATATTTCTCACCATCATACATCACTCTAAGGTTATCTAAAAGCCCTCATCTTTTCATTAATTTTGTTTATATGTGTATATAAGTTCTTTTAGCAAAACTCACCTTTAGGACTTTTAAAATGTTAAAATGAGTTTTTACTTGTGATTCATCATTTTGTACTCTTTTTACATGATGTTATAATGTGGATTAGTAATATCATGATAAAATGAGATTATAAGTATTGTAACATGTTGGTTAAATGAAAAAATGTATATGTATAAACTAGTAAGTAAAGTTACATAAGAAAGTTTATGATTTAATAGCCTTGTTAAGAACTTGTTAACTTGGACAAATGGAAATGATGACCTATGGACTATATAATATATATGACATTAGTGTATAAGAGTTACAAAGGACTTGTGGTAAATTATGAAGTTAAAAAGTATATAAAAACAAAGTTATACAAATAAACTCAAAAAGATATTTAGGGACTGTTTTGGCATGAATTTTTAGGCATGGATTTTATATTTTATAAACATACTACGTCTCATGACGATTCCAAAAAGGTAAGAAACTCGAAAAACGGATTAATAACGAAAAAGATACGTAGTTTACGAGTTTTACGATAATAACCGGAGTTATAAAAGAATTTTTATAAAAACTTGTTATAAAAATTCTACAAACAGAAGGTTTGGTATTTTTATTAAATCACACATATTTTTAGGATTCCAAAACAATAAGAAACGTAATTTTTCAATTAAAAACGAAGAAGTTATGAATTACGCGAGTTTATATACTTAAAATGTATAAAAATACTTTTATAAAACTATTTTTATAAAAGTTACTGTTCATCTCAGGAACATTTGTTTTTGTAAACCTCATAAATAAATAGAACTTTCAATTACGAGATCGTGCTCGAAAGAATTACTAAAAACGGAGCTAAAACGAATAAAATACGGCGTTTACGATAATTAAAGTTTATAAAAGTAATTTTATAAACTATGAACAGTAAAATTTACTATTCATCAGCAGACCCAAATGTATAAAATGTGATAATTTTGATACACCTTTCAATTACAAAGACGTGCTCGAAGGAATCGCTAAAATCGGGTTTAAAACGAATAAGTTATTACATTTACGGGTTTTACGACAACAAAAACTATAAAAATAACTCTATAACTGGTGTGAACAGTAAAAAGTACTGTTCACCAGAGGACATGAAATACAAAAATGTCATAATTTGATACGTCGTCTTAATACGAAAGCGTGGACATAAGAAACGCAAGAAACGGACTTGAAACGTGAAAGTTATGTCATTTTTACCAAAGGTATATTTATAAACGTTTTAACTTTATAAATATGATTTCACTAAAACAATTAAATGGTGATTAGCTATATAGAATTATATATGGTAGTAGTTACCCAATGTGATTAGTACTTATATGACCTATATTGGATTAGGTTGCACTCGATCATTACAGTGACGCATTTTCTGTGATACACTTGATATTCGCTCATTCAAGGTGAGTTCATAGCCCCACGTTTTACATTTTACAATGATTTATAAGTTTTGGGGTGAGAACATGCTTTGTTTTACAATTGAACACAAGTAACTTTGAAATACTTACTGTTTTGGATATTGTATACCATGCAATACACACTCTAAACAATTGCGGTCCTATACTCATACAATTTACAAACTTTACTTGACATATGATTAACTACGGGCTAAGACTAATACATATTGGAAGTGACCGATACTTTTCTTGTTTCTAACACCTATGAATTCACTCAACAATATGTTGATGTTTTAAGTAATGGTTTTCAGGGGATTAATAAGGCACGAGGTGCAAGGGATACATTGGTGGTTTCGATTTGGATGTCATGTATTAAAGATTTTGTCGCATTACATTTTGTATATCTGTTATGGGCTAGAAATATTTGTATTTTGAACAAGTGAACAAGTAAAGCTTTGGGCTTTTGTAACAAACAATTTTTTAAATCCAATGTATCAATTTTAAATGGCTTTTAATGGTCGTTCTTATATATATCTCATGTTATTGATCTATAAAGTACCACCCTCAACCCATATTCCGCTGCGACCCAATTTGAGGGTGTTACAGATTGGTATCAAGAGCCAAGGTTATAGAGAACCAGGTCAAATGTTTTTGCTGTACTATAACCATTTTCAAACATTGCATTCATATAAAGGGATTTTCACGAGACATACATACATACACTAGTTGTTGCATTAGTTGATTAGACTACATTTATGATTGATAAACATGTTATGATATAAATGTATATTACTATAAGAGTCTTATATTAAATACTAATATAAGCTATTTTTGATTTTTAGATACAGTCATGTCAGATTCTAAGGATTCCACGGTTACATACCCCGTTGTGTCCAGCCCATTTGCAGATTTTCCAGATATCGGATCATCGGGAGTCAATGGACCACTCGTGATGCCAGAGGACCTATATACCTATGTGGTAGCTTCTTTTCAGGCCCCGCTATCTCTTGATTATGTGTCGGGTCCTGAGTACCTACCTTCACCAGACTTTGTTCCAGAGCCAGTTTATCCAGAGTTCATGCCACCAGAGGATGAGGTACTTCCAGCTGAGGAGCAGCCCCTACCTGCTGCTGCCTTACCTACCACTGATTCACCAAGCTATGTTCCTGAGTCAGATCCTGAGGAGGATCTGGAGGAGGATGATGATGAGGACCCTAAGGAGGATCCTGCTGATTATCCTGTCGACGGAGGAGACGATGGCGATGATGAGGATGAGTCATCTGATGATGATGAGGATGATGATGTTGATATTAAAGAGGATGAGGAGGAGGAGGAGCTCCCAACTCATGCCGACTCTACAACTGTTGCTTTACCAGCTGTTGATCATGCCCCATATGCTGAGGAGATTGAGCCGTTTGAGACCGATGAGTCTGCTACTACACCACCACCACATCCTGCTTACCGCGTTACTGGTAGGATATCGATCCGAGATGAGCCACCTACACCATTTTGGTCTGATATGGAGGTTGCCAGACTCCTTGCTATACCTACTCTACCACCATCACCACTTTCCCTATGGTCATCACCACTACCTCAGATTCCCTCACCACCACTACCAGTATCATCTCCACCACCTGCTAGTCCTATTCGTTCATTGGGTTATCGAACTGCGATGATCTGGCTGAGAGCTGAGGCCCCATCTACTTCCCATTCACCACCGCCACATATTATACTCTCCTATACCAGAGCAGATACACCACCGTCAGGTACCCCACTATCGGGGGCACCACCACTTTTACCTATACCGCTACCTACTTCATCACTACCTTTGCATCTACTCCTTACTAACCGTGGAGTAGACAGACCCGAGGTTACCTTACCGCCTCGGAAGAGGTTAGGTATCGCTCTCGGTCCAAGATATAAGGTAGGAGAGAGCTCGTCTGCCCCCACTGCTAGACCTCCTGGAGGTATTAGGGCAGACTATGGTTTTGTTGCTACCATGGACAGGGAGATTATGCGGGATCTAGAGAGAGATGTCAGTTATGGGATCACCGACACTTGGGATGAGATACTGGTAGACATGTCAGGGGCACCAGCGACTGATGACACAGAGTTGGGTCGACGGATGACAGAGTTTACCACTAGGGTTAGGCAAGACACAGACAAGATCTATACGAGGTTGGATGATGAGCAGTCTGAGCAACAGCTGATGGCTGGTCGGCTCAACATGCTGTATAGGGATAGACGTGCACATGCTCGTACTGCTAGGCTCATGGAGGCTGAGGCTAGGATGTCTCGAGAGGCTTGGAGATGATCCATAGATGCGAGTGACCTTGCGCGTGCAGAGGTTATGTCATTACGTACTCAGGTGGTAGCACAGCAGGTAGTGATTACAGAGTTATAGGCGGCGGACTGCAGGAGACAGGCGGCGATTACAAAGATGCTGGCAGCGGACCACAGGAGACAGGCATAGTTCATTGAGGCACTAAAGCTGTTGCAGAGACTTTAGACCCAGATGACAGAGTTTGAGAGATAGCAGGGACCCGCTAAAGGTCCTGCATAGCCAGATGCACCAGGGGAGGCTAGTAGCAGTTCCTAGATCATGTTATGGCTAGTTATTTTGTACAGCCTACTAAGTATTATGGGTAACTCCTGGCTAGTATGGCTTTAGGTTGTATATATTCTTTTATCTTGTAACCTAATCATTGTGATCATTTTGTATCTGAACCAATCATGTATGTTTTCCAATTATATATGGAATGGTGGTATTATGTCATGTCTGTAATCGAATTTATTATGAATGAATGTCGATTTAGCTACACCATTGTTAATTTTAATTCAGTTGTGCATTTCACTGTGTGATGTGATCTCATTTTACTTATTGGGTATATGTCATGTCATGGTTATGATTTTATGAAATCTAACGGGTATTATATTTTCTTGTGATTGAAGAAAATGGCACCAAAAAGAGCCACGAGGTCAAACATAGCCCCAGAAACAACCAACACCACATCTGTCACTAATGCCCAACTTCAGGCAATGATTAACCAAGGCGTTACTGCCGCTTTGGCAGCACGTGATGCAAACACGAATGGCGTCGACAGCCACAATTCAGGAACAGGTGCTAGGAGAAACAAGCGAGCCACTCGTGAGTGCACTTACCCAGACTTCATGAAGTGCCAACCTCTAAATTTCAAAGGCACATAAGGAGTTGTCGAATTGACTCAATGGATTGAGAAAATGGAAACTGTGTTCCGCATAAGCAACTGTTCTGTGGAAAACCAAATCAAGTTCTCCACTTGTACTCTTCTGGGAAATGCTCTAACGTGGTGGAACTCCCACGTTAGGACTGTTGGTAATGACATTGCTTATGCAATGACATGGACTGAACTGAAGAAGAAAATGACTGACAAGTATTGCCCAAGGATCGAGATTAGAAACTTGAAGTCGAACTGTGGGAATTGAAAGTGAAAGGTACCAATATGATAGGGTACAACCAACGTTTTCAGGAACTGGCACTGCTGTGTGGTAGAATGTTTCCTGAAGAATCTGACAAGATTGAGAAATATGCCGGTGGCTTACCCGACATGATCCACGGAAGTGTAGTAGCATCCAAGCCTAAGACAATGCAAGAGGCAACTGAAATGGCAATCGAAGTGATGGATAAGAGAATCCACACTTTTGCTGACCGCCAGACAGAGAGTAAAAGGAAGTTTGATGACACCTCAAGGAACACTCAGAACCAACAACAGAACAAGAGGCAGAACACTGGTCGGGCCTACACTGCAAGGACTTGTGAGAAGAAACCATACGGGGGATCTAAACCCCTATGCGCTAAATGCAATTATCACCATGATGGTCCATGTGCTCCAAAATGCCACAAATGTAACAAAGTTGGCCATTTTACCCGTGATTGTAGGAGTACGGTAAATGCCAACAATGCTAACAATCAAAGGGGCACCAGGTCGGGTCAGAGACCTACTTTTTTTGAGTGTAGAGCCCAAGGACACTTCAAGAGGGAATGTCCAAAGCTGAAGAACAACAACCGGGGTAACCAAGTTGGAGGTGACAATGCTCCAGCCAAGGTGTATGCGGTAGGGCATGCAGGGACAAACCCAGACTCTAACGTCGTGACGGGTACGTTCCTTCTAAACAACCGCTATGCCTCTGTCTTATTTGATACTGATGCCGATAGGAGTTTTGTATCTACTACATTTAGCTCCCAAATTGCTATTACTCCAACTGCCCTAGATCACTATTATGACGTTGAACTAGCCGACGGGAGAATAATTGGGTTAAACACTATCCTTAGGGGTTGCACATTAAATCTCCTTAACAACCCATTCAACATAAATTTAATGCCCGTAGAACTTGGTAGTTTCGACGCTATAATTGGTATGTATTGGTTGGTAAAGTACGAAGCAATCATTGTGTGTGCCGAGAAGATCGTTCGTATCCCCTGGGGAAATGAAACATTAATTGTTCACGGTGATGGAAGCAACCGGGGACACGAGGCTCGTCTGCACATTATCTCTTACACCAAAACATAAGAATACATGCTAAAAGGATGTCTAGTCTTTTTGGCAAGCGTTAATACAAAGGAGACGGAAGACAAGTCAGAGAAAAAGCGACTTGAGGACGTACCAATCGTCTAGGATTTTCCTGATGTATTCCCTGAGGACTTGCCGGGTCTTCCTCCGACTCGTCAAGTGGAGTTTCAAATTGATTTGGTACCTGGTGCTGCACCTGTAGCACGGGCACCTTATCGATTGGCGCCTTCCGAAATGAAAGAGTCGTCGGAGCAACTGAAAGAGCTGTCCGGCAAAGGCTTTATAAGACCCAGTTCCTCACCCTGGGGAGATCCGATCTTGTTTGTAAAAAAGAAGGGCGGATCATTTCGAATGTGCATTGATTACCAAGACTTGAATAAACTGACGGTGAAGAACTGTTATCCGCTCCCAAGAATTGATGATTTATTTGATCAGCTTCAAGGGTGTCTACTCAAAGATCGACCTAAGGTCAGGTTATCACCAACTGAGGGTTCGAGAAGAAGACATTTCGAAAACTGATTTCAGAACTCGTTACGGCCATTATGAATTTCAAGTTATGCCATTTGGTTTGACAAACACACCTGCCGTATTCATGGACCTTATGAATTGGGTGTGCAAACCATATCTGGATAAATTCGTAATTGTTTTTATTGACGATATTCTGATATATTCAAAGAACAAGCAAGAACACGAAGAGCACCTTAAGTTAATCTTAGAGTTGCTTAAGAAAGAGGAGTTGTATGCCAAAATTTTCAAGTGTGAATTTTGAATTCCTAAAGTACAGTTTCTCGGTCACGTGATTGACAGCAGGGTATTCACGTGGACCCCGCCAAGATCGAATCCATTAAAGATTGGGCATCTCCTAAGTCACCAATAGAGATTCGTCATTTCTTAGGTCTTGTTGAGTATTATCGAAGGTTCATCAAAGGATTTTCGAAGATTGCCAAACTAATGACCAAGCTCACTCAGAAGAAGGTCAAGTTTGAGTGGGGTGACAAACAAGAAACATCGTTCCAATTGTTGAAGCATAAGTTATGTAGTGCATCAATTCTGGCTTTACCTGAAGGAAGCGAAGATTTTATCGTATATTGCGATGCTTCGATCAAAGGTTTGGGCGTTGTGTTGATGCAAAGAGAGAAGGTGATTGCTTATGCATCACGCCAACTGAAAATTCATGAGAAGAACTATACGACTCATGATTTGGAACTTGGAGCGGTAGTGTTTTTTCTGAAACTATGGAGACACTATTTGTACGGAACCAAGTGTACGGTGTTCAAGGATCACAAGAGTCTGCAACACATTCTTAATCAAAAGGAGCTAAATATGAGGCAGCATCGTTGTTTAGAATTGCTTAGTGATTACGATTGCGAGATTCGTTATCACCCAGGGAAAGCAAATGTTGTCGCTGACGCCTTGAGCAGGAAGGAAGGAACGAGAGCCACCATTAAGGGTTCGAGCCTTAGTCATGACTATAAGTTTGAATCTCCCCAAACAAATTTTGGATGCTCAAACTGAAGCACGAAAACTACAGAACATCAAGAACGAAGATGTTGGAGGCATGTTTGTTGAAAATTCTAAGGATCCGGAAAAATTTAGAACAGAAAAGTTGGAACCCCGTGCGGATGGAACTCTATGCTTCAATGGCAGGAGTTGGTTACCATGCTATAGTGATTTGAGGACTGTGATCATGCACGAGTCCCACAAGTCAAAGTATTCTATCCATCCGGGTTCTGAAAAGATGTACCAAGACATGAAAAAGTTATATTGGTAGCCCAATATGAAGGCAAACATCGCCACCTATGTTAGCGTGTTTGACATGTGCTATGGTCAAGGCTGGACATCAGATAAGGCCATCAGGATTGTTGGTACAACCTGATATACCTCAATGTAAGTAGGACAATATCACTATGAATTTTGTCACAAAGCTTCCTAAGTCGTCACAAGGCTACGACACCATTTGGGTGATTGTTGACCGACTCACTAAGTCCGCAATCTTTGTACCAATAAGAGAGATTGATCTGATGGATAAACTTGCAAGAATGTACCTAAAGGAGGTGGTCACGATGGCATGGACTACTCTCTTCGTATTATTTATGATCGTGCCCTAGGTTCGCATCAAAATTTTTGGATGTCACTTCAGAATATGCTTTTGGTACTAGTTGCGTTATGAAGTACTTGCGTTACCATCCCCAAATAGACGGACAAAGTGATGTGGACTATTTAAACTCTTGAGGATATTGTTGTTTGCTTGTGCAACGAACCTTTGGAAGGGTTGGGTTAAGCATTTGCAATTAGTCGAGTTTCATATATAAGTAGCTATCCTCGCTAGCATCCAGGCCGCACCATTTGAAGCACTTTACGGTTCGAAAGTGTCGTTCACCTATTTGTTGGGTCGAGGTTGGAGAAGTTCAACTCACTGGTCCAGAAATAGTACAAGAAACAACTGAGAAGATCGTTCAAATCAAGCAGAGAATGCAAGCTGCACGCGATCGACAAAAGAGTTACGCGGATTTAAAGCGTAAACCGATGGACTTTCAAGTTGGTGACAAAGTTATGCTTAAAGTTTTGCCTTGGAAATGGGTCATACGTTTTGGCAAACGAGGGAAGTTGAACTCTAGGTATGTTGGACCATTCAAGGTATTAGAAAAGGTTAGAGAGGTTACTTACAAGCTCGAGCTTCGCAAGGCTAATCGGGTACACATTACATTTCATGTATCTAACGTGAAAAAGTGCCATGCTGGAACCATTAAGCCGTTTGTTGGCTGGACTTCACTTTGATGACAAGCTTTTCAATTTGTCGAGGATTGCCGGTTAGAACTCATGGACAGTGAAGTTAAAGGGTTAAAGCGATCCGCATTCAATTGTCAAGGTTAATGGAACTCCAAGTGAGTCCTGAGTTCACAGGGGAACGCGAAGATTCATTCGAAAGAATTACCAATCTGTTCACAAAGACCGCACCGAGTAAGGTTTGGTTTTGGTTGCCGCGTCTTAAGCATAAGGATCAGGTCATCTTAATGGGAGATAGACTTAACACCCCGTGTTTTAGGGTCATTGACGTCGTTAATAAATCTACAATGTATCTTTTGTATTGTACGTGTTTGCTTTAAATCGTAAACGTTAAGTTTAATCGCGTACGGCAAAAATTAGCGTGCAATGTAAACGGGCATCAAACAATTAAATATTTACGTCAAGCAAGTGTTAAGTAATTATTTTGATGATAATTATTAACTTTGTTCATTTTATTTTTATTGGTTGCGTAAAGTGTTTACGTTTCGCGATAAATTGTATTTAGGCATACCCGGAACCACCAAAATTTTACGCTTCCGAAAAATATCACTTTTAATTACCCCTATACATAAAAATCACTAAATTATATCATGTATATGCATTATAGAGGCCGGTATGGTCATGAGGGGGATCGCTAGAAATTCTCATAAAGAAATACATCCTTCCTTGTTTTCATGGGATAACCTCAACTATTAGGGAACATCTATCCAATTTCTTCAAACCTTGACCAAAGACCAAGACTTAGACTCCCTTAAGACCCTCTTGGTTTCTCCTTTAGTAGTCCTACATGTATATTACTTATACATTGCAAGAGATAAGAACACATATCCATTTCCTTAGCAAAAAATCACAAAAAAACTCTCTGTGTTATGCTTGTATAAGCCACGGCTCAAAATCCCACACAAACAATCCATAAAAAATTATTGTACCCACGTATACAAGCATTATTACATTATTCCGCTAAGACATCACTAGGTGTTTTAAAGTATTGGTTAAGCATTTACAAAGTGTAAGCAAGTATTTACAAGTTTAGGGTTTCCTTGGAATAATTAGGGTTTTATTCTAGCAAGCTTGGGTTTAAAGTCTAAACAAGGGTTTAGCACATATTTCTCATCATCATTGTTCATCTTTTCATTTCATGAGTTTATATGTATATGATGTTCTATGTAGCAAAATCATCATTTATGACATGTTTAACTTGTAAAAGTGGATTTTTCTTGTAAACATGATTTTTTGAACTTATACACATGTTATATGGATGATATTATGAGGTCTATAAATAGATACCTAAGTGTTTTTTCAATCTTGGTTATTAAAACTTAAAAGTGTCTAATGCAAGATTACGGTTTTTAATGATTTACTTAAAAAGTTACAAGTAAAAGTGTATAAATAACTTTGTAAGCATGTTAATCTTGTTACCATGGACTTGTGAGGACAATGAATAGACTAATGGACTTTATTATATGTAACACATATAATATATATGGTATAAAAGACTTGTAGTAAGTTGCCAGATTAAAAAGTACATAAAAATAAGCTTTATATAAAAGTATACATATTGATATTAAAAGGGCTGCTTGGATTTTGAATTTAAATCAGTAGGTTTGACCTTTTATACAAATAATACGTCTCGTGACGATTCCAAAAAGGTAAGAAACTCGAAAAAAAAAACGGAATTATAAACAGAAAAAGATCGATTAAACAAACACGATTTATGTTATAATACCGGATTTTTTATAAAATAAACTTTATAAAAGCAAGTTATAAAATACTTCTAAAACAGAAAGTTTAACATTTTTAACAGATTGTACACATTTTTAGGATTCCAAAATGATAAGAATCGTAATTTTTCAATCCATAACGAAGAAGTTATGAATTTCACGAGTTTACGATAATTAACACTTTTATAAAAAGTTAATGTTCATGACAGAAACATTTATTTTTGTAAACCTCATAAATAAATAGATCTTTCATTTACGAGAACATGCTCGAAAGAATTACTAAAAACGGAGCTAAAACGAATAAAATACGACGTTTACGATAATTAAAGTTTATAAAAGTAATTTTATAAACTATAAACAGTAAAAATTACTGTTCATCAGCAGACCCCACTTTATAAAAATGTGATAATTTTGATAACAAAGACGTGCTCTAAAGGAAATCGCTAAAATGGGGAATTTAAAATGAATAAGTTGCTGCATTTACGGGCTTTACTACAATTAAATTTATAAAAGAAAAATTTATAAAGCATCATGAACAGTAAAAGTACTGTTCATCAGAAGGTTATAAAATATAAAATTGTAATACTTTTATATATCATCTTAATACGAAGACATGGACGTAAGAAACGCGAGAAACGGGTTTAAAACGGGAAAGTTATGCTAGTTTTACTAAAACGATAATTATAAACGTTTTTACTTTAACGATTTTTAAAATTACAAATAGATGGTTGATGAGCTATATAGGTTGTATTACGCTATTAGTTATCGAATCTAATAGTACTTATATACCTTGTTGGATTAGGTTGCCTTCGGATCCGTTCGTGACTCGTTATTTCACTTACTCGATTATTACTCATTCACTTCACTGCTGCGGTGAGTTCATAGCCCTACGTTTTACATGATTTTGTTTTATAAGTTTTTGGAGTGAGAAACATGCATTGTTATACAATTGGACACAAGTGGTTAAGTTTTACATTATGATTACGTGTTGCTTAACTAGCAATAACCCTAGTTGAGCCATTATCATTAACTGTCAGTTACGGATTCATTGAGCACGAATGTTTATGAATAGGATCTGTTTGGGATTGGCATCCCCGTTTGGTGATTAGCTATCATGGGGGCAAGACGAACGTATCCCATGTTGACTGAACATAGGATGTGCGGTGTAAGAATTTCATCACGGGCAATGTAGGCTATTTATATGGTATTCATTTATGTCGAGCTTCAGTGTCATGAGCTTAGGGCAACATAATTACATTTATATGATGTCTGCATCTGTTGCATTATCATACACTTGGGAAATCTTGTGGTCCTACAATATACGATTTATCAAACCTATGAATTCACCAACATTATTGTTGATGTTTTAAAGCAATGTTTTTCAAGAGGTCAATAAGCACGAGGTGCAAGGGATACATTGGTGGTTTTGATTTGGATATCATGCATTAAAGATTTTTGTTCGATCACATTTTGTATATCTGTATGGGCTAGAAATCTTTGTTTTTGAACAATTTATGAACAAGTTAAAGCTTCGGGCTTATGTTAAACAAATACTATGTTAAAATCAAGTATGGTTTTATAAACAACTTTTTGGTCGGTTCTATATATAATCTTGTGTTATTGATCCTTTGTAGTAACATGCCCGGACCTTTATTTGCTGTGACCCAATTTGGGGGTGTTACAGGTATTGTGTAGTATTAGATAAGAATCGGGTTGTTTATCGTTGGACACCCGTGTGATTGAGCATGTTGGCTTTACCTTTGTTATGGCTTTGTGTTCTATTTTAGGTGATTAAGTGGTGTGTTATGTGATTTTAATGTGTGCTAAGTGGTTTTATTATGTGCTTAAGATCATTTTGAGTTGTATGGGCATCCCATTTTGATTCTATATATGGTAAGTGAGGGGAATTACACTTATTCACATGTAGTGATAATGGAAATTAATGATGTGTTGCATGTATTGCTACGTTAATATTTGGTCTAATAAGTGTTAAGCGTTTATGGGAAACGTAGCATTTTAGAAATGAAATAAGTTGGTGAAATATGGACGTTTATAGTAAACTTTCTAAAAATAGAAAGTGAATTTGCGAAATGAAAGTTATTTTTAGAAAGTGTAATAAGTAGCGTTTATGTATGTAAAAAGGTGTGTTACTCATAACTAGCTTGTTTTTATAGAAAAACTTAGGTAATGTAAGTAATGATTGTACATAATTAAATTTCACAAAAAAGATATGATAAATGTATGTATATGTAGAAATCGGCCCAAGAAAGGAAAAAAAAAGAGATTTTGGGCCTTATCTTAGGAGTTGGACTATGATTAGGATTTTAGTTAGTTGGTTAAGGGAAATGTTCCTTAAGTACCCTTTGTGTGTTTCTGAATGAAACAAATAATTATCGCACACATAACCCTTTATTGTGTCGACCATCCCTAAGAACATTGAGGGGGACCAAGATTTTGATCACGAAAGGAACACCTCAAGAATCGTCTTTGTTTAGGTTCTAGCATCGCAATGGTTATGCCATTGTAGAATTCTATCTACTTATATATATTCATTCTGTAACATTTATTATGATGAATCTAGGGTTTATAGAAATACAAAAAATTAATAGTAACATTAATGATATAATAATGATCGATGGGATCGCTCGATGTAGTATCAGAGTGGATGCAGAGCTAGCGTATTACGAATTGTGTGGTTTGCTGGTACAGAGTAAGATCAGGAGTGTCATGGTCTCATTCGGTAACAGTGTGGAGTATGACAAGGAGCCGTAGCTCAGGAAGTTGGAGTTGTGTGTGGAGGAGTGTGAAGGGCATGCTGGGAGCGCGGGTCGACATGACAGGTTTTGTGTGGGCGTGGATGTGAGGAAAGTGGGGGCGCGACAGAGGAGGTGCGGAGTGGTGGGGGAGGGTGGCAAAATCGTATTCTGGGTGGTGGGAGCTATTAGGTGAGGGTTATCAATCAACAGTGATTAAGTTCAATATGTATATATAGAAACCCTAGAAGGATAGCTTCTGATTGTATGCCTAAGTAGGGTAATTAGGGCCATACATTTTAGTGTGCAATCAGGTCTAAATAGGGAGTTACTTTGTAGTGGATTTTAATTTGGGGAGGGGATAATTAGTTGCACATGTAATGAGAGTTTGAGTAATCACATTGGTTAGTAGTTAAAACTCATAAATGAACTTAGGTGATTTTTGGTATAATTTATGAAGGTCAGTAAGTAAGGTTTTTAAGGTAGTAAAGATACGCTAAAATTCTGCATTTTTGGATAAATTGTAGTTAACTAGTATAATATGTTAACAAGATGGTTAATGTTGGGCATGGTGTCGGGGTGACCCATGATGGTTATCCAATTAACCTTGCTACATCCAGATCATGAAGGGTTTCATGGACTTGGCTTTTTAGCTTCGTTCGCGTGTAACACATTTGTGTTTGTACTGTGTAGCTTGTGTTAATATTGTTTGGAAGCTGCTTGTACATCAGGTGAGTTTCATAGTCCCATTTTTCTGTTTTTAAATTGGGATGGAAATGATGCAAATGGTTTTGAAATGTTTTGATTTCTGTGATTAATGTGTTGTCAAAGATGCGGATGGATAATTACGTGAAATTTGTATGTTGTGTGGTTCATGTTTTGTGATGTGATAGTGTGAATTGCGTAAATCTAAGTTGGGGGATCATTTGCGGGGATTTCCATGGCCTGTTTCTGTGTGTTTAGTAGATGGTACTGTAGCCTAGCGAGCAGGAAGGTTACTTTGGGAGTATCTATGGCCTGGGCTAAGGGGGTGACCACAGGGACCTTGGTACGATATGAGACGTCTTATGGTCGTTTGCTGGGTATTTGTGTGATTGATTGGATTTGCATGTTAGCCTGTATGATAGTTCATTTATTGTCCTGCAATGTTTTCTTTATTATCACAGTAATTTATAGTTGGATTTGATTATCGTGTCTTAAACCTATGACTCTCACCAACCTTTATGTTGATGTTTTTAAGCATCATTTTCAGGTAATCTTCTTGAGGATAAAGAAGTTAGGAGGAGTGGCTAGTGAGATCGTAGGCATTAGATGTAGTTTCTATATCCTAGAGTTTCTATTTTGTTTTGGCATCTGAATTGTTTGCTATTTGATTGTTTATTGGATGTTTAGACTTTTGGATCATGTTTCCTTATGGTATGACTTTGCTATCGTAATGCAAGACTCCTTTATCTTGTGTTAGATATTGTCATGACACATTGTGTCTCATTTGTTTATCTATTTCATTTAGTTCTCTCTATTGTTGACACCATTATGTTGTGATAATATCCATGATGTTACGCCTCGTGTTTCCGCCTAGGCGGGGTGTGACACCAACTATGATTAGTTGTATGCATACGTCAGTCAACATGAATGACATGCTCATGAAGTACGTGTCATGCTTAGAAGATATCTAGATCCTCTTGTATTGGTAGCTAATTCTCAAACTCTATACAATCCCTCTCAGTCTCCACAACAATCAGTTCCTACAATGCATCCACCCCCTCAACAATTCACACCAGTTTATGTAGCACCTATTCATCATCAACAACATCATACTTCATTTAATCCAATACAATAATCAG
>BQNB010121705.1:4844-20412 GCA_026074375.1 Tanacetum coccineum
AGAGGCATCTTTATAAACCAATCTAAATATGCTTCTGAAATTGTTAAAAAATATGGTTTGCATTCTACTGATTCTGTCGACACACCCATGATTGAAAATAAGAAACTGGATGAAGATCTACATGGGAAACCAGTTGATTCTACACTTTACCGTGGCATGATTGGATCCTTACTGTATCTTACATCCAGTAGACCTGACCTTAACCATTTTGTCTGCTTATGTGGCCAGTATCAGGCTAAGCCTACCGAAAAGCACTTACAAGCGGTGAAACGGATCTTTTGATACCTTAACGGAACCATTAACGTGGGTCTATGGTACTCGAAGGATACCGATATGTCAATCATAGCTTATGCAGATGCCGATCACGCGGGGTGTTAGGACACTAGACGTAGTATATCGGGAAGCGCTTAGTTCTTAGGTGATAAACTTCTTAGCTGGTCGTCAAAGAAACAAAAGAGCACTGCTATCTCGAGTACAGAGGCTGAATATATTTCCTTGTCTGGATGTTGCTCACAAATCCTATGGATGCGTTCACAACTAACAGACTATGGTTTTAAATTCAATAAGATTCCTCTGTACTGCGACAACAAGAGTGCGATTGCTTTATGCTACAACAATGTTCAACATTCAAGAGCTAAGCACATTGATATTCGCTACCATTTCATAAAGGAGCAAGTGGAGAATGGAATCGTGGAGCTATACTTTGTCCGGACTGAATACCAACTGGTTGACATCTTTACTAAACTGTTGCCTCAAGAGATATTTAACTTCTTGATCGACAAGCTTGGTATGAGAAGCATGTCTCCGGAAACGTTGAAACGTATGGCAAAGGAAACGGACAAGTGATGGTGGTAACTCATATCCTGTATATATGTACATATGAAAACATAAAAAATCTAAAAAGATTTTCCTTTTATAAAATTTTACAAAAACAAAAAAAAATTAAAAAAATCAGAAAATATAAAAATATAAAAATATGTATCTCTGGCATGTCTTCTGAAAATTGATAACATTTACGGCCTTAGAAATGTCATTTAATAATGATACGAGGCTGTAAATGAAGTTCGAGCAGTTGTTTCAAATGTTTTCAAAACATGCATGCTTGCTATTATTTTTTATAGTAACCAGGTCATCATCTTCAAGGCAAGTATGTCGTCAAAAAGACAACTTGACCTCTCAACGGGAATTTATTCTCGGGCATGGTCTACTTAATGACCATGCAAAGGCTTGTGATTACTTTTCATTACAACCCGTGCTACTTATATTCCATAAGTGTACGTGTTAGTGCGATTAGGTGTCAAAATAAGAGAAATCTTATTTTCTTGGGTGTTGATTTTCAAAATATAAAATAATCATCTTTCAGATTCATCAAATCATTTTTTTTCTAAGACAATTTTAAACCATCAAATAACGGCTACAACTCTTTCAATAGAAAACGGGTTATTATTTGAAGGGGAGAAACTGTCAAATCATCTTCTTCATAATTAATAATGGGTCAATCGGAAAAGGTTTTAATGATATCGGGTGAATAATTAAAGGGGAGTTAATTAATGTTAACTCAATCGGGCTTTATTTGATATTTGTTTAATCTTTAGGGGTATTAATGCAAACTGTGATACTTATTCTTGTTTACTAAACCTTAGGGACTTGTTTTACCATTAAGGGAAACTTATAATTGCCTTAGAAATAGCTTTGAGAAACTTAGAAGTGTCATTAAACCTCAGGGGGCATTTATGCCAAATCTCAAAAGATTCAAACATAAACACTCCCTTGTCCCGTCCTTGTTAAACACACGAACACAAACACAATCAAAAACCTTTTTCCTCCATTGCTAATTTTCAAAACCTTCAAGAATTTGTTCAATCTTCACTTCAAGCTTAAGGTACACGTGTTTGAATATTATAATACCCATATAACCTAACCAAACCTTGGAATGGTGCGTGAAAAACCCTAAAATCGACCTAAATTGAGATACCTTAAAAAATGGATGAAACGTTAAATTGATAGAGGGGTTTTGGTCGCTTAGGGGTCTAGTTGTTGTACCCATACCAGTTTTTAATGGGGATAACTCATTCATGTGTTTTGCTCAATTCTTGATGTCGAAAATTATTGAAAATGGGTAAAAACTTGAAAAAGTTTGTCGGTTTGGGTTGTGTACTGTTATAATGAATGTTTGAATGCATTTGTGTGTCATTAAAACTGTTTGTATGATGCATCTTGTCTATTTTGGATTTTTCTCGAACAAGTCAAAATTCAAGATTTTTGTGGTTAATTCATGTTGAAAAGATGTTAGAATGACTCATTGATGATGTATGTTCATGTTTAAATGAGTATTGTAGCTTAAAAGGGTGTAAAATGTTTATGAAAAAGTTTGCATAGGCGAATTATACGCATAAAAATTTACTCAGGCGAACAATACATTAAACAGGCAAACAATACATTAGATTTTGTTCAGGCGAACAATACTTAGGAAATTGTACAAGTGAACTATACATACATAGGTATAACAGGCGAACTATACATGCATAGTTAGAACAGGCGAACTATACATAAGTAATTATAACAGGCAAACTATACTTGGGTGTATTACACAGGCGATTTATACACTCCCTATAGGCGAACTATACTTGATTTTTTTCTTGTAGATCTAATCTTGTTATCTTGGTAATCTATCTAATAATCTAGTCTAAGTTTAATTAATCCCTATCATGTCACTTAGTGATTAATGTAGGTCTAATTTTCCTTAGAAATCTTTTGTGATTGCCTTGATTTCAATAGTTAGCCTATAGTTAAAGTGGTATATGAGTATGTGTGTTTCATGTTTGCATGTGTATTGGCTCTTTGCATTATTTGTATGTATATCAACTCTTTGCCTAGTAATCGTTTGCCTATACCCTGTTGTAAATCCTGTCCTGCATCAATAATCGTGCATATTGGTCTAAATTGTCTATCGGTTCCATATATATTTGGTTGTATATGAAATGTATGTGACAAATCTTAGTAGAATCATGTCTTCCATCACTACTCAACAAACCAAGCTTGATCTTGAGCTTGTTCCCAAAGAAAACAAAATTGATATCAGAAAATGCAATGGAAGAATCCATCGTTGGTTGACGCCAAGAGAACCAACATTTCAAGTCGTTATGGATGCTATCGCTCTCACTCCATGCTATCTTGCATTTCTCATCACTGCGGATGTCCTTGAAGTGTACATGCACCAGTTCTGTAATTTCGTGTACAAGCATGACACCTTCTACAGATTCAAGATTGACAAGAAGAAACGATTCAAGCTTACTTTGGAACTCTTCAGATATATCTTTCAGATTTGCCCAAGAGTACAGGGTAGAGAATTTGATCCCCTTCCATCTAAAGAAGACATTGTGTCTTTCTTAAGAGAACTCGGTCATACTAGGGAGATCAATTCACTCAATTATGTTGTTGTCGATCAGATGCATCAACCCTGGAGAACTTTTGCTGCTCTTATCAATCGTAGTTTATTTGGAAAGACTAGTGGTCTTGACAAGCTTCGTCTCTCTAGAGATCAAATCCTTTGAGGTATGTTCCATCTATAAAAATGTAGACTATGTGGAATTACTGTGGGAAGACTTCATCTACTAGATTGAAAACAAAGTTTATAAAAAGCAAGAAAAGATGTACTACCCTCGTTTCACCAAAGTTATCATTCACCACTTTCTTATTCAAGAAAAGTTACTCTCTTGGAGAAACAAAATTGGGATGAACACCTCCAAAGATGACTACTTAATTAACTCCTTAAGATTTTTCTCTGCAAAAGAATCATCTCAGATCTATGGAGCTGTTCTACCTGAATGTTTGACCAGTCCTGAGATGAAGGGATCCAAGGCTTACAAGACTTATCTTGGCCATGCTACAGGTGTTGTACCTCCCAAGATTGCTAGAAAATTCAAGAAAGCGTCTCCATCTAAGAAAGATAGTATTCCTGTCCAAGCAGATGAAGAACCTGTCCAAAAAGGCAAACGAGTTAAGAGATCTGCCAAGAAATCTTCAACTACTCCAGCTGCAGGTATTGTCTTCAGAGAGACTCCAGTGAAGACTAAGTCTACAGGAAAGGAAAAGGTAGATGTTTTACGTGGAAAAGGTATTGATCTGTTATCTGAAGTAGCTTTGGCTGAAAAAGCTCAGTTGAAAGAAGTAAGGAAAAAGAGCTTAAGGGACTTTCACAAGATACATCCTAGTGGTTCTGGTACAGTTGCTGAAATACCTCCATGTGTTGAAAAGATCACTCCTACCGTCACAAGTGAAGGAACTGGTGATAAACCAGGGGTTCCCGATGTGACAGAAGATGACTCTACTAAGAGTGAATCTGAGTCTTGGGGTAATGATGAAGATGACAGCAACAACGAACAAGAGGCAAGTGATGAAAATAGTGGACAGGAGAATGAAAGTGAAGAGCAAGAATCTGATTCAGAGCAAGATGAAGAATCTGAAGATGATAATCAAGAAGATGAGGAAATTGATCAAGAAAATGAATCTAAAGATGATGAGATTGAAAGTGATGAAGATAAGGGAGTGGATGATATTACCGACCAATTTGATGATGATGTAGATGCAAGATTGGAAGAACCCACTCAGACTGGTAAAGAGGTTGTTCAAAGTGAAGGTGTTGATGTTGAAATGGATGAAGCTCAACAAGGGAATGAAAATTTAGAAACTACTCAAGAACAAGTTGTTGACGATGCTCAAGTGACACTTACTACTGTTACGAAGAAGACTGAAGTTCTGGTTACTAGTTCTTCTCGCTCATCCGACTTGGCATCAAAATTCCTAAATTTTTCAGATATTCCTCAAACTGATGCTGAAATAGTTTCTCCACTAGATGTTCATGTCTACCATGAAGTCCTAAGAACTTAGGCACCCACTCTTCTTACAATACCAGTTTCTATCATCACCTGTATACACAAACATTCCTCAATCATCACAAACCTTCACTCCTCTACCAATACTAACAACACCCACCCCACCGCCGACAATTAAAACTACAAATTCTCTATCAACACTTCCTGACTTCGCATCAGTCTTTCGATTCAACGATAGAATAACAGCATTGGAAAAAGAAGTTGTTGAAATTGAAAAGGACCCTCTACACACTCAAGTGACATCTTTAGTTGATGAACATCTAGACATAAGGTTGGGAGAAACCAGAGAAGAATTCATGAACTTCCTTTCAGAGTCTCTTACGGCAAGAATCAAAGAGCAAGTAAAAAATCACCTGCCTCAGATTCTACCCAAGGAAGTGTCTAACTTCGCTCCACCTATGATCGAAAAGTTAATTAAAGAATCATGTGATGAAGTTAGTCTAGCAAAGGTGTCTTCTAAACCACAATCTGATTATGAGGATGCTTCTACACTTACTGAATTTGAGTTAAAGAAGATTCTTCTCGACAAGATGGAGAAAAGTGAGTCATATCTGACGGCTCCCAAACACTGAGATTGCTATGATGGTTTGAAAAAATAAAACGCTCTCGACAAAGATTTCTTCTATTCTTATGATGTATATTCATTTAAGCATGGCCGAAAAGACAAGGATAAAGATGAAGACCATTCCACTGGATCAGACCGAGGATTAAAGAAAAGAAAGCTAAGCAAAGATGCAGAACCAACCACTGGTCCAAAAAAGAAAGATTCAACGTCTGGCTCTTCCAAAGGCACCAAGGGGCTGCTTGTTTATTAAGAGGCTCTGAATCTGAATCTGATTCGCACATCTGAATCTGAATATTCGGTAGAAAAGTCGGAATCTGATTCCCATCTTAATCTGAATAAGTGGTTGAGAAATCTGAATCTGAATGAAATAAAACTATTTGTTTTGATAAAATGTCTAGATGTGTTAAACTATATTTTTTACAATTTCAATATAATACGGTTGCATTCACACAAGAAAATAAACTTCATTAAATAAAAAAACAAGATTCTTAATATTACTCGTTTTTAAAGTTTGAAGTGAAATTGTCTTCTTTAATAAGATTAACTAAATGAGTTTTGCGTTAGAATTGAGATGTACGAGTCCAAAACCGTAACTTTGCAATTGAACAAAATTTGAGTTGACATATTTATCTTATCCACTCTTTATATAACCAAAAACATATGCAATGATTCTAGTTAATTCCTTAAAAAAATTGTGAAACAAGAAATAAAAAAAGAAAAACACCAAAATAAAAAAAATTATAACAAAATAGAAAAAAAATAAAAACAAAAAAGTAAGGAAAAAGAAGACATTAAGAGGTGTTAAGAGAGCCCATCCACATCTAGTTCAGTAAAAGGTTTATGCCTCTTACTGCCTCTTAATGATCAGAAAAAAAACAAACGCTCTGAACACTGCTTGCCTCTTACTGCCTCTGAATGACTTGAAAAAAACAAACAGTCTTAACGACCCAAATGTCTGACCACGTCTGAATGAGTCAGATTAAGATGTTGTTAAGAGGCATTTCTAAAAAAACAAACACCACCCAAGTCTTAACCGAAATCTTCTGGAAAGTCTGTTCAATCAGAGGAACCAGTGTTCAAGGTTGCAGACTCAGACATGCCACAAGATCAAGAAGGGAATCTAGGTGATAATGAAGATGAACCAAGGAATGAGACTGCCTCTAGACGTGACTGGTTCAAGAAACCTACACCACCTTAAGAACCCACTAACCCTGACTGGAATATTGGCAAGACTACTTAGGAAGGACCAACCCAAAATTGGTTAATGACTCTAGCAGCTTCCACTTCTACTGATAAATCGTTGAAGGACTTTGATGAATTGATGAGCACTCCAATAGACTTCTCTGGATACATCTTGAATGGGCTGAAAATTGAGAATTTAACTCAAGAAATCCTGCTAGGACCAGCATTCAGACTACTCAAAGGCACCCGCTCTAATTATGCTAAATTAAAATATGACTTTGAAGAATGCTATAAGGCTCTTTCAGAAAAGCTTGATTGGGAAAATCCTAAAGGCGGTGACTATCCTTTTGATCTTTCCAAACCCCTTCCTTTGATCACGTGTGGAAAACGTCAAAGAGTACCATTCGAATTCTTCATCAACAATGATCTCAAATATCTACAAGGAGGAATTTCGACTATGACACACACGAACGTCTACTACCAAGACAAAGGCCGCTAAGTATGATCTACCAGGTATTGAAGACATGGTTCCAAACATTTGGAGTCCTGTTAAAGTTGCTTATGATAGATATGTGTTATGAGGTATCTCACATTAGAGACAACAACGTAAGTCCTTCTATGCATATGCAAGAGGCATACAATCAAGAGGAGATGTATATTCTACAAAACGTATTCTGGCAGTCACTCATGTCAAGGTTATGAGGAAACATGGATACGGGTACTTAGAAGAGATTGTAGTAAGAAGAGCTGATAACGTATTATACAGATTCAAGGAAGGTAACTTTCCATGACTTCGGATCAATGATATCGAGGATATGTTAATTCTTGTGGTTTAGAATCGGCTCACAAATCTTTCAGGGGATGATGTTGCTGACTTTGCAATAGCCCTAAGAATGTTCACCAGAAGTCTGGTTATTCAGAAGCGAGTCGAGGATCTTCAACTTGGAGTTGAAAGTTATCAAAAGAAGATCAACGTCACCAAGCCTGATACCACAAGACCAGATCTCAGAAAAAGGCACCCGTACACTCCATACAAAGACCCTCAAGGATTCATTTATGTCGATGACTACAAGAGGAACATGTTGATGCGCTCTGACAAATTATACAAGTTCAGTGATGGCACGTTAACCAGGCTTCTTTCTTCACTCGAAGACATAACCAATAATATCGACATAGAGTACTTGCCGAAGAGAAGATGGAGCAATTTGGAAAAGAAAAGAGCTCATTTCATGATCAAGGATATCAATAAGCTGTTAAAGGAAAGGAGGATGATGAAGAGTTTGGAGAAATTCGTTGGCGGTAGACTCTACGAACTGACCTCAGACTGCTGCAAAGAACAATATGACTTTGTCATATTGTGTTCATATCTAAAAGGTCATTTTGTATATCATAAACTTGTGAATTTGTATATAAGTAGTGTAGACTTATGGTGATAATAAGGTATGCTCGAGTATAAAATTTTCAAGAATTTTTTAGTAAATTTAAAATTTTTCAAATTATTATACTCAGCACAGTCTTATAATACTCTCAAAACTTGAGGGGGAGCATTAAAATGTTCCTTATAATAATTATGTAACATTTTGTCCTTGAACGTTTAATCAATTGATATCCAAAATATCAAGCGATTAACATTTTGGATAAGGGGAGAAAATGTGATTAAACTGAATCTTAATTGTATTGTCATGTGATCATATAAAATGGACTCAATGCACTCCAACACTTAGCATGTACTACGATTACGATACACATGTTAAGGGGGAACCTTTTTTAGTGATGATGAAAAACTCTCAAATTGTAAATCTTTTGATATTTATATCAAACACTTTGATTGAACTTTTCAATGATTTTGGTTTTGATTGTGATGGAATACCCTTAAAGACCGACCATGTACTTAAATTTATGGAGTCATAAGGTGGTTAGGCATGGGTAATCAAATCCCATGATCCAACCAGAACCGGAGGGATCTACCCACGGATATCCACTAGATAGTGTAGAAGTCCTTAGGTATGATACAAAAGGAGAAAAAGTGAGAATCAGGAATAATGCCGACTGAGATGGAGCTAACACTGGAACAAACCCAACAAGGTGTTAGTTATGAAGTCTCGGTAAGCATTGAAGAGGTTGAGGAATGAAAAGGAAATGTAAGGATAAAGGGTGAAAAGAAAGAAGCCATCTATACACTTAGGCAGAAACCGAGTCAATACATAATCTGTCGGAAACACTAGGGTGTTGTCTGACATTGAAGACAGTTATGGACCCAGTGACGCTTTGCACAACCCTCCCTGGCCACTCAAGGTCTCTCAACAGACTCTTGTTTCATTTATCACGGAGATTACACGCATTTTTATCAACTTTCTCACTCCGAGTTAGTTGATATTGAAAAGGTGGCAGTCTGCTCCAGCCTCCGATAACTAAAAACAAAGTGCACTCTTGAGTCTAGAGCCAAAATAGATCATCCATAAATCTCATTAGGACACTTGTCAAATCATGCTTGCTATGTCACACAATGTGAATACCAAGTTAACATATTAAGAGTCCTACGCATTATCCTTATGATTTTGCCAGAACATCCAAGTGATTTCATTCACAATAAAGATGGAAATCCCGCTTGAGCCAACATCAAACAAGCTCATGGTAGGTGACTTGTGCGATTCTATATGAATCAAACTTGTGACAACTGGAAAGAAATGACGGTGCGATTCTATAAGAATCAAACTTGTTCCAGGTTATGAATTGACGATTGCTGATGAATTTTTGAAATGATTAACCCTCTCGATGTGTCACAAAAACACTTTAGCAAGTGACACGTTGATTGATTTTCAAATCAATTTTTTATTTCAATCGGTGAGATAGTAACTCGCTGGTTCACTCATATCGTGTTATCTGCTTTGAGACGTTCCGATAATGAGAACATGCTAAGTACGATGAATCTAATACATATGTGTTAGAAAGATTCAATACTACAGCTGAAATCCTGTCAAGTAGATTCTTCTTAAATTGAATCTATCTGATCACAGGTCAATCCTCACAGAGTCGAAGGTTACTCCAACCAAACACGGGCGAATGATAAAGCCATATTCGTCCCCCTGCTTTATTGCTAACTGTTTTATTTCAGGAACATGTAAAGATAGTGATGGAGGTACCTGATTCCAGCTGACTCACAAGATTCATTGCCACATGCTCATACCCAACCGACAAATAAAAAGACATCATGAAAGCTTAAGTACATGTTTCAAGACTTCCGCTACTCTGATATCGTGCGTCCTTCTTGAAGCGACAAAGTGTTAAAGTTAAAGAAATTTAAGAAAGATACATTGTTAAAGCTTTTCAATATTATCAAATCAAGAAAGGTATGAGCATGTCGGTCCAGAAGTTACAAGTTCATGAGATGGCAAAGTTTATAAGATGGCGAAACAAGATTATGCTTGGTTGATGATTTCAAAAAGCTCAAAGATCACATTCATGTCAAGATAAAGGAACAAGCTCAGATCAAAAGTCAATGATCACTACATTAAATCACAAGTTAATGATTGAAGTTAATGACTACGAGCTCAAGACCGAAGTGAAAGCATAGTAAGCTAAGTTTAAATTTTTGTAAATTAGAGTGACCTCCCTTAGGGAGAGATTGTTAGAAATAGGAAAAAGTGTCGGTCACTACCAATATAGTTAGTCGTAGCTCGTAGTAAGTTGTAAGGTTAAGTTAGAAAGCTAACCGGGCTCAAGGCCCATGGATAAGCCCACTAGAGGCCCTTAACCGGCCATTGTAAGGCATATATAAACCCTCTCCACACATGGAGAGGGTGTTGGTTGTTCATTTATCACATTTTCACTAAGCTAATATTGTCATTTTTCTTTCTCTCTCTAAGTGTTCGTCCAACCATCTTTCTCTCTCTAAAACTCTAAGTGAATCAATCCATACTTGTGTTAAGATATTCTACATATATTTTGAAAAATGCAGGAAACTCAGGAGCATCCTGTGTATTTTGAGGTTGATTATTTTGAAAACTTTCTTTATAGTGTTGCACTTTGATTTTAAGAGAAATACATATGTTTTCCATCCTGGCACATCATTTTGAAAGTTCATTATAAACATCCTTGTTAATCATGTTATTTTGTTTTGAAAGCTTAGCCTTAAGTTGTACACACTCAGCATATTCATCAAGATAACTCTTTTCCATATTTTGATAATCAATAATCTCAGCTGATGAATTTACAGCAGTATGCACAAGATCTTGAGAAATGAGTAGTTCAAACAATCTATCATTTTCCTTTTTCAACGGCTCAGATTCAAGATTATCATGTTCAAGGCAATTAGCATTTTTAACAATAGCATGCATTACAACACTCATAACATCTTGACAGATAATATGCACCAAGAGACAATCATTTTTAATGAGCAAACATTTTTCTCTAATCTCATAGGTTCGTCTTTCTACAAAACTTTTGGCAACTTCGGTTTCCATTTAGACAAAAACTTCTTTCATATATGTAAGTTCTGTATGAAGATCGTGATCGAACTTGTGAAAGTATTCTTTTTATGTTTTAACAAAAGGTTTAACATCTTTTTCAAAAGCTTTTTGTATATGTTCAAATCCCTAGTAACCCTCATTCTGACCAGTGACCTTGGTACGGAATGTTATTACATTTTCAAAATCATTTACACGACTTCTTATTTTATTGAAACTATCTTTAACCAAACTAATTTCAGGAAGTTCATGTGGAATTTCCTTTAAAACTATCCAGGTTGAACTGGTGGTGTTGCAGAAACGGATTTTTTAAATGGGTAACCAAAATGCCTGTTCTGCAGAAAGTTGCTTTTGAGGCACAAAATGCTTCATAAAATGCTCAGATAGTCTATTCAATGCCGCATAATCTATAGGTGCAATATTAACTTTCTTTTCTTTCACAATTGGGTCATTTTTTTAGCCTGCATCTTTAACCTACTTTCCTCGGCTAATTCTAATGTTTCCTCGGTATCAAGTACAAACAGCACATCATGAGGCTTAATGATTGTGTTACCACAATACAACGAAGGCACTTTCCATTGAGCTTGGCTTAGATACAAAGGGTTTTGATAACCGCGTGCTGTTTTGTGGGCTTCATCGTAAAAATCTTGAGGTTTTGTTAACATGTGCATCGTTTGCGTTGACTGACCCATTTTGTAAACCACATTATCTAATGTTTTGTTTTTCTTTTCTAATTCAATGATTTGATCTAAATAGTTATCCTCTTTAGTCTAAGATTCCATTTTCAAAACATCAATCATTGTTAATAAAGCCTTATGACTTTCAACGGTTTCAGAAAGTTGTAGTTTTAACGAGTGAATCTGATTTTGAAAATTCGCAACCTTTGCACTTCTGTCAACAAGAACCCCTCGTAATTGACTATCAAGATACTTTTCTCTATCATTTAAATCACAATTTTGTCTTTGTTCAAACTATTTGATTTGTTCTTTGTGTCTTTCAAGCTCAGCAGTCAGTGATTCATTTACAGTCTTATTCATTTTATCTACCTCAGTCCACTTAGCAACTTGATGAGACATTTCTTCAATCATAGACATAAGCAATGCATCTTGTTATGCAAAAGAGTTACTATTTTGAACAACCTGATTTTCAGTTTCTTTTAGATATTGTTCATATGAAATAACATTACTATCACTTGTTATGTCAACATTCGTTTCATTATTAAACTATGGTTGTTTAGAATACTGCATCACTTGCACAATTTTATTATTAACATGATTATCCAGATAATTTTCATAAGTTGGTACCTCGGATAACACATCTGAATCATACATAGATAACTTAGCCATCAGAACAACACTGGCTGAGGGTGCTTCATCACAATCATAATCAAAGGCATCCAGATCATCAGTTTGGAAAGCTGTTGTAGTAACCAAATCCTGAGATGCTTGACCTGTAGTAACGACGTCCCCATTGTCTGCTAAGAATGTCATCTGCTCCTTATCCAATGCAACCCCTGATTCTAACGTTTCAGCAAGCATTGCCTTCTCTCTAAACCATGCAGAATTCCTTAGCCTTTTAGGTTTGATGCACTGTCGTGCCATGTGGCCTTCTTCTTGACAGTTATAGCAGTGTACCACCTTTGCCTGACCTGCTGTGTTGGTTCCCCCATTTTTGTTAAAGCTTGATCCTGTAGCGTTATTCCTGACACCAGTGCTTGCATACCCTTGTTGCTGTCTCCCGTGAACCGTCTGCACCTTAACTTTACCGTCTAGAATGGTTGCATGATTCCTTGGTTTGAGGATGTTCTTAGTTGATTGTTAGTTGGTGGGTATCGGGAAGCAAATGTTGTGCTAATAAAAGCCATTGCCTTGTTTAAGGTAGCAATAGGATCATCTAAAGGTAGAAAGGATGGTACACCAATCCTGAATCCAACTGAGGGAAAGATGCTTGTAATGATGGATGATGAACATGTGCTTGGTATGATGGGTGATGTGTCACTGAAGAATGATGAACATCTGGTGGTTGATAGAACTATTGTTGAGCCATAGATGGTTAATGAACATTTGGTGCCAAAGAAGATTGTTGATGAATCATTGGTGATACTATAACTAGAGGTGAGTAATATTGTTGAGCAAATAGGGAGAGTTGTTGATGATATGGAGACTGGTTGGAGTACGATGGAGATGAATTGGACGTATTTACTACCAAGGCAATAGGATCTGAGTATCGTTGCCTTGTTAGACGCACTTCCTCTGCATGAGCTTCGTGTTGCCTCAAATAACCATACAGATGATCAAAATTGGTGTTGTGCAAGTCTTTGGATAGCTTAACATCGGTGACAAATTTTCTCCACTCAGGCTGAAGATGATTGATGAATTTTGTATTTATCTGGATTGGCATCATTGTCATTCCAATTGAGTGCATGTCATTGATTAACTGTGCAAACCTCAAATAATACGTGTGGATAGTCTCTCCAGGCACTAAGGTGAACATATCAAATTCATCATACAACTTTGACTCTCTTTCCTGCAATGATATCTCTGAACCTTCAATGAGTAACTTTACTCTATCCCAAATGTCTTTGGCCTCAGTGTGATGATTCACCAGATTATAGATGTCTTGTGGTAAGCCTTGAAGCACAATGTTTGTTGCTTTAATGTCACACCCTTCACGAATCTTCTCAGCGTTAGTGTGTTCATCATACGTTCTGTCTCTTACTGTTGCAGGTGTAGTTGCAGTACCGGGTACTGTAACTATGCCATATTTGAAAGAACTGAGTCAACGAGAAGCTTTCCGTTTTCCTTTCCTCTGATATAAAGTAGCATACAACTTGCCCAAGAGTTGTACTGAGTCTTGTCAAGCATAGGGGGACGGTTGTCATCCTCTGCTACAATCACATTCTCTGCCAATGATGAACTCATCTTGAAATACTTGATGTGTGAGATGAAATGATTAGATTGATTCAGTGATTAATGAGAATTGTGTTAAAGTGATGTAGTTATAAGTGATCGAGTCCCTGTTATTTCACGGGATTTTACAAATCTTGATTAAACCGGAAAAATAAGTTAATATTTCACGGGATTTTACTAATGCAAGACAAACCGTTGAAAATAACCTTTTTATTGAAGATAACTTATTTTGCAGTTTATTTCGCGGGAATAAGTGACTTATTTCGCAGGATTAAGTTGGATTACTTATTTCGCAGGATTAAGTTTCAAGTTGTTAGGTCTCTGGCTTAGAAAAGTACGTATTTCGCAGAATAAATACTAAACATATTTCGCAGAAACAAATTATGACATATTCCGCAGAAACAAGCAAAAACATATTTTGCAAAAAGAAGCTATGACATATTCCACGGGATAAAGAATTGAGTTGTTAGGTTTCTTGCTTATAAAATTACGTATTTCGCATAAAGAACCACCTGTAATACTTATTCCGCAGAATAAATACAAAACATATTTCGCAGAAAGAAAATCAATACATATTTCGCAGATCCTAAAACATATTCCTCAACCTTCAAAACATATTTCGCAAGCTTCAAACTTTTCCGGAAAACCAACTTTTAAATCACCTAAAAAACACACTTTTTAACGTTTTTTCACCAAACCTTTTGTACAACTAACTATATCTAGGCTAGATGCAACTTAAAAACACAAACTTTAAGGTTTTTAACAACAAAATCTTAGTGTTCAAGGGTGACGCACACGAGACCCTAAAAAGCTAAAAAAAGTATGTTTTTATGTAAAAACGCACAGAACCTCACAAAATCACCCCATGATGGCTGATACCAATTGTAGGATATTAAATCACACAAACTAACAAGATGAGAATATAAAATCTAGAGAGAAAGTGAGATGGTTGATCACTTAGAGAGAGAAAGAAAACTTGTAATGTTAGATTAAACCAAATGACCAACACCCTCTCCATGGGATGGAGAGGGCTTATGTATGTCTTACAATGGGCCGACCAAGTCTTGGTTATTCATGGGCTTGGACCGGTTAGCTTACTTATAACCGAACGTTTAACTACGACCAACGAGATACTATTTTGGAATTGACCGAGTCTTTTCTCGATTCCTAACATTTTAGGGATTAAACATTACTCATTTTTAATTTTTTAAAGATAAAAAAAACATTTTTGTATTATAATAGACAATCAACACACAATACCCATTATCGCCACATTAGCATTCACTCCTTTCATCAAAAAGTCCTAATGATGACCAACATACATCACACTAGTTTAAAAAATAAAAATAAAAGAAAGATACAATTTGCACCGCATTTGATAGTATGCACTACCAAATTGAATTAATATCTCAAAATTATTGTCCACTTTTGACTTTTTAAATCTTTTTTTGTCAACTTTGACCTTAAATATTTTTGTTTGTGCTATTTAATATTTGATGCATAATATATGAATGAATTGAGTTTTAAATGTATTTTTCATTGGTATTGTTA
>BQNB010121706.1:0-20412 GCA_026074375.1 Tanacetum coccineum
TAACTGTTGGCCAATCAGGCTGTGACACACAACCTGATGTCCCCACCTTAACATGTGCCCATGGGGCACATGTTAGAAAAACCCTAATTATAATTCCACCCACAAAATAAATAAAAATTTAAAAATTGGATTTCTTATTTATTTATATTATATTAATGAGTTAGGATCAAATGAGAAGTTTTTTTAAACTAAGAAGGATAAGAAGTAACTATAACCGCATATCCGAGATGCACCGACTTAAATTAGATGCATCTTTATAATCTTAGATACATTATAATGCATCATAATATGTTTTCTAGCTTTTAATTAGATGAATATACGTATATTAGATGCATTTCATGATTAAGTTTTTTGTTCCTCTACATGTGCCGAAATCATAAAAATTAATTTGCATCATCTACACATCAAATTAATTTCGAAACTTAAAATGATGCATCTAAATGAATAAAAATACATCTAATGTAAGTCGTTGCATCTCAAATGTTTGGCTTTAGTCACTTCTCACCACTTATTATTTTAATTTACTTTTTACTTGATCTCTATTATATATATGTGTGTGTGTGTATATATATATATACACACACACACATACACACATATGTTATATATAAGAGGATGGATACCACATCATAATGCCAGTTGGCATCCCATAAAGCCATGTCATAAATTCATGTCATCACCAAAGCCATGTCATCAATTTATTTTTTCCCCTTAAATTTGTTTTTTTTTAATTTTCTAACAACAAGATTTGAACATAATATCTTTGTGATATTAACGAACCACTTAACCACTAGACTAGCTAATTGTTTTGAATTATATCTTGTAAGTTAAAATATATAAGGTCATGCAAAAAATAATTAAAAAAACTTTTTAGATAATTTAGGAATTGATTTTAAAAAAGATATACATCACACAGATATTATTCAGCACGTAAGAACAATACTCAATCCTAGTAGCAAAAAACCATATACCTATGAACAATCCTCAATTCAAATCCAATCCACTATGGCTGCTGCATTACTTGATACATGTTTAATGCAATAATAATATGTACTCCTTCTATTGCAGAACTTTAATATGAAACTTTAAATAATATATGTAACGGTTTCTTTTTTTGCAGGTTGGTCATCTTATGCATGATCTGACTACAAGGTATTAATGTGCCTCTTTGTTGACTTAATTGGCGTTTGCTTTAATAGGAAGTTTGAAGTTGCCAACCAATAGATAGAGAATCAGATCTCTTCGAGTAATCCTAATGGCAGCTCTGCGCATCTTATAAAGGTATATCTGGATAATGTAGTTGTGTTTAGAAGAGTTCTCTGGTGTCATATTTTTGGTTAAGGCAGTTGACTGCTTGTGAAATTTCTTCTACGAATTAGTAGCATGGTTTTCATTTGTCATAGGTGGAATTATTAGCAGCAAACAATCTGATTGGTTCTAACCTGAATGGCATGTCAGATCCTTATGAAATCATCACTTGTGGTACAGAAAAGCAGTTTATGTGAGTTATAGGATTAGTTGGTTTCTTATCTTGTTAATGCTTGATGTTGCATATGATGTTATCTAATTTCCTTTCAGTTTATCTTTGAATTTTCCACTGTGTAGTTAGTGTTTATTAGGTCATAATTGTTACCTGATGTTATCGGTGCTTAATTGACATTTAGTATGGAAACAAGTTAATACATAAATATCACTTTATTTTTTATAAATTTTAGCATGTAAACAAGTTAACCGACATTTAGTGTTTAGGTTGTGACTATAAGTTAAGCGATAGGGTGTCTTACTTGCTTATGTATATTCTAGTAATTAAGCTATTTTTGTTCATGTTAATTCTGCAACTCGATGGTTCCTGGTTCAAGGAATCCAATGTGGGGAGAGGAATTCAACTTTCTATGGATGAACTTCTTGTAAAGGTAATTATCCAAGTTTTTTAAAAAGTTGGACTATTTAGGATATAGGAAATTAGAGATAGACCCATTTTGCAGTCTAGAGACTACTAGGCATGTGTCGATGATAACTATAACTCTTTCTAAGAATGAGTTGAATACAACTTCTATTGGGTAAGTTAATTCTCTCTTCCCCTAGCATTATACCTTGATTCAATGTGTATGTCCCCCCTTTAAGTTAATTCCCAAACAGTCATTTACAACCTGTTTTATCACCCTTAGATGTCTATTATATTACTACTCAAATTATAATAAACATCCAAACATCCCCTTAGTTGCATGTAATCTATTTTAGTTACTTCACTGTTACTGTCTTATGCTACCAAGTCGTGCTATAATGTGGTTATCTCTTGCTCTTCAAAAATTTGTTGAATTTGTGATGCGGGTGAAAATAGGTCTTTGAGTTCTTACTCGTCTAATTGCTACCTACTGTGTACCGAACTCTTGGTGAGAATTACAATGAAAGAGTTATGCCTTTAATTATTCATGAAACATTAAAAGTTGTGGTTACATAGTATAATGCTAGCCAGCTTATCACTCAGAGAGAGGTATGTATCTGCCCTGTCCGACCTATATCATGTGGCTTAACTGCAAAATCTGTACAAAGTCCTATTTAATTTTGTGTCCCCGTGACACCCTTTTACTTAGTAACACTTAACAGTATAGGCCTGAAAAAGCAGCAGACTCAGAGAATAAGGAAGAAGAAACCAAATAAGGTCACAGTCTCCTTTTGAATATCATCTCTTGCTACTTATGAGTCTTACAAGTGCACTTTAATATGTGTTACGTTACAGAAACGGGTCTTTTTATTTTGAGGTTTGTTTGGGTTATGTGTGAAGTTTCAAGAGCATTTATTAAACAAAATCACCCAAGTTGAATTATGCCATAAGGTAACGTTGTTTGGTTGCTAAAATGACCAAAGAAAAGGTTTCCATCTTATGAGCACCATTACCTCTTATCATTTTTATCTATGGATTAATTTAAACATCAAAAGTCTATGTTTTACAACTAGTCACTTATTTTTTTAAATGCTTTATATACTTTTTGTAGGCCCGGAGTAAGCTATGGCGAGGATCCTAAATTTGGGACATGGCCTCCCATGTCGTGTGCACTCAAAGTTGCACTAATTCCTAATATCCCACATCACACATGAAACGAAACATTTTCCTCAAGAAATTTTACCAAGTCAAAATACCTACATCTTATCTTTTTGAATCATTATTAACACAGAATTTGTCATTCAACTTAGTACAAAATATTACTTTATGCCTATTTGAATTTAGAGTTGAGTTACGAGGGAATTTTGATCATTTGGGTCACAATCAATGACTTCTACTAAACTTAAAAATTAAATGATCATATTACAAACTAAGATATAGAGGAGAGGACTTTAGAGTCTTACCTCATTAACTCTTCTTTTAGAGGAATTTACTGGAGCTACTATTCCTACAGTTCAATGCACACAAAATCGAGATAAGCATAACCTACTAACTTGGTGCTTCTTGACTTAAAGATCCAAATGAAGTATGTTATACTTTTAAGTTTTCAAATATTACTTTTTGTACTTCCTAAATGTTTTTATATGTTCAAGAAGATTAACCACAAACCTACATACCCGAGTTGGTTGTCAATTGCATAGTCATGCTTCAAACTTGCAGCAGCTGTGAAAATGCAAAACAACAATTGCTGCGATTTTCTAATGCTTGCAAATCAGGTATAATGATCTTCTTAATACACCAGTCTACCAAATTTCTTGCTTAAATGTTCAACATATCTACTATTTTGTGGTAAAATAATTAGCTTTCGATAGAGAGGTCATTTCAGATGAAATTATTTTCTATTTGTCCATATGTTTGCCACAAGTAGCTACAGTGAGAAGCTAAAACTCTACTCTTGGTTTACAGGGAAATCTTTATGAAGGACCGTGACCGTCAAAATGTCGTTGGAGTAGATCAAGAAGGGTATGAAACTTGGAAAAAGACCCCGTCTATGAATCTAAAAGTTGTAGGACATCAAATTGTAGATCTCGTCTATCAATCTGAAATTACGTTGTTAAGAGCTTCAACTTATTAAGCTAGACTAATTTGGCTGAAGATATACATTAACTACTACGTGTTCTTGCTACTTTGTAGAAAAATGTATACTTCCGAAGAAAACTATGCGTTTCTGAAAGCTTGAAGAAAGAAGAAGAAGGTGTGAATGCTCAAAGATGTAAACAATAAAAAGTCTCGGCCAACGTCTTAACTGTTCACGACAATCTTTCCTAGGTAACTTATCTCTTAGTTGTTTTTCTTTATTAAGTGACCAACCGTTATTTCATGTTTTGATAAATAATCAGATGTGTATAATAAATCTTGGTTACTTAAATGAAATTGGCTGAACTCTTGATACTATGAATGCAAGTTATACTTGTCTTAAAAGGAAGATTGATAATCGTGTTATTTTCAAATCCAAGTCGTGAATTTCTCCTTCCTGTCTCATATTTGGAAATATATAATAAGGTAGCCATCTGAACCTTTTTCTTTGGCTACTTGATAGATAAGCCTGATCTATATACCAAGTCAGCCACTCTCATAATCAGTGTAGATTTTACTGTTAAATATCGAGAGTCTAGGGTGTAAGTTTTTTTTTCATAATTGAAAATTTTAGATTTACAACTCTTATTGTGTCTTTGGTTTATATCAGCTGAGAATAAATATGGCTTATCTTTATTAGCATCTACACCTGGTTCAACATCCTTGGAAGACATATGCTTTCTGATGCTAAACTTAGAGGTAAACCGCCTAACTTGAAGGGCTCTTTATGTCACACCCCCAAAATCGGACTGCAGCGGAACAATAACATTGGGGTGCGGCGTAATAGCACAAGGTACAAGTCACAGAAAACGACCTCAAAAGGAGACGTTTTAAAATACATTTCAAAATGTTTCACATTCGATACATTAAAAACATCAGAGTTTGCAAACAGGTCCCAACAGTTTCAAAATAACACAAGTGTTTAGACATGACAAAATGTTTAGATAAAATTTTCATCGAATTTAATAATAGAAATTCTTTACAACACAGTATTTTCAAAAGAAATTTTTATCAATGTATAAAATGAAGAGTCTCCTAAATACGTATCCGCGCGGCTTCCCTCTGAGCAAAATACTTGAAAACCTGAGATAAAACATGCTAAAAAGTCAACAAAATTGTTGAGTAAATTCATATGTTTTAATCATAAAAAAATGATTAAGTATATCAAGTAAAGTTATTGAAATCAAACAGTTTAGTAGACCATAAGATTTAAGTAATAGTAGACTACGAAATGAATTTAGTAGTCCAAAACATGTATTATTGCACTAAGCTCATGACCCCGAAACCTTAACTAGTTTTTTGCCTCAGGGAAAATATAGGATGCTTGCCAACAACCTAACTGTCCTCACAATGTTAAAAGCACCATGGTCAACTTGTGACCAGAAATTCCAAGCGGAGATTGTCAGTCCTAATAGATCTATCCATAACACTCGTGCTTGCTACATTAACAATTAACGGTTCATGATTGGTAGGGACTTAAATGGCAAATGTGGTAACTTAGGCAATAATATTCAGGCAATAATCTGGATAGGATACAATTTGAAAAACACTTGTGTCCAAAGCAAATGGTCTCAAATCATGTAGTAAGCAAATCAAGCTTTAGTAAGTTCATAAATAATCAACCATGTATTAAAAGTAATGTAGTAAGCAAGTAAAAGCTTTAGTAAAAATAGTCATGTAACGCTTAAGTAGTAGAAATCAATAAGTTTGCTTGGTAAAACGAGCATGTATTCTCACCCCGAAAATAATTTATAAAATCCATTAAAAGAGAAAAGGTGGGGTTATGAACTCACCGAAAGCAAGATGGGATTAGAAAGCAAGTGGATCGATGGTCGTGCAGAAACCTCTAAGAACCACCTAAAATATGTGGCGCGACTTAGAACGATAAAATATAAACCAATACGTAAAAATAATATAAGTGTTCATGAGGTGTGCGTCCAAAATAAGTATGGCATTGCACTCGGATTTTCAAAGTAATTTTACCCAAAACTCATCGAATAACCTAAAATTATATGTATCAAGACATGTGTTTAGCTTTACCCCTTAACTACTATTTATCAAAGTTAACCTATACGCTTTAAATTTCAAGTCAACACGTAAATTTCAAAATTCTAGAATTGACCCAACTTCCCGGACCTCTAGCTTCTAATCTGTAAGTGATAAAAATACAAGGATTTCACCATCTGAAAGAATTTTGAGTCTATTTTTTCAAAAATGCAGGCCTCATGTTATCAAGTGTTTCAGAACCATGTGAAAAGACCATTTTCCCCTGGTCACCAAAACAGTTTATTTCCAGATTTTTAACCCTCTACCGAAACGGACATAATTCTTAATCTATGATAGCTATTAATGTGAGTCAACTTGGAGGAGTTAGGTCTATGAGTCCTTTACAGAACTCAACTTTTTAATCCAACAAGTTAGTGTAAAAATATGGACGTATACTCATTTTCCTAACAGCGGTCCAGATTTGCCTATTTTTAGTAAGTCGGCCATATCTCACTCATCCGGAGGAGATATGGCTCTATCCAATTCACCACATGTACCTTAAACCCTTATCTACCTCATTATTGGTTTGTCTAGTAGTCCACAAGTCAAAAATAATACGTAATATGTCCAACTAACTGTTGACCTAAAACAGTCCCAAATCTACTTTACCAAAACCTAATCAAAAAAGTTTTTATCTCATTAAAAATTTATACAATGCCATACCATTTTAATCAACACTCTTATATATATCAAAATACATATTTTACAGAAAAAAAATCAAATATGAACTCATCACAATAGAGAAAAATAGAGACAAAATAGAAGCTTACAAATACAAAAGTGTCTAGTAAAATCAACACTACTCTTACTCCTTATACCTCCAAGTTTTTGAATCAACAAAACCAATCAATAACCCAACAAGATCAATGATCTCAGCCCTCACTCATCATTTTATCCAAATCAAAATCAACCCAATAACCTTTATAAATAAGATTTTGCAAGAACTTCCAACAACAACCAAAACTAAACCAACAAAACCCAACACAAAACAACCAATTCTAACTACATCAAAACCATTTCTTCATGCATAAACCCCTTCAAAATCCCCAACAAATCAGCCCCTAAACTTGAATAAATGAAGACCTTGAAGGTGTTTAACTAGAGAACCATAACTAGTATTAGATAATTTTTAACTTGTGATAATTTAACTAAAAAATGATATGTAAGAGTGGTGAAGTATGGATCAGCTCACAAGAAGATCACAAAGAGAAATGAGTTTTTTTGTTATAAAAATGAGAATGAGTTGGGTGAATTATTGTAAGACTAGAATGCATAACATGCAAAATCAAACACCATGTGTCGCACCAACTCACTAGTTAGTGACACCTAAGAGGCTTAATCACCACATGGAAATTTTATTCATGTGATGGACGTTTTTAATAAAGGGGAAATGGGGTTTTGGTAAATTTTTGTATAAATTTTGAATAAGTGAGTAGTTTTGATACTAACGGGTAATACCAAAAAAATTCGAGAGTTAAGGCGGAACCAAGAAGTGAAAACAGTTAGAATAAAAATAGTTCTACATCATTTGGGATACTTTTCTGAAATAATAAATTATGTAGAGCGCGTAGACTAATATTTAGTCTAAAGCTGGGTTTACTTTTAATAAACATTTTATTACGAACGGGAGACAACCTATTCGGTTTATCGAAAAATAAATTTTACTCAAGCAAATTAAATAAATAATGTATGGATTAAAAATAGAAATTAGAATTACGGGGTGTATAATGGGAATATTTAACTACATGGGACACGTAGACGGATACAAATCCTAATTGCGGCTCAAGCTTAGCTACGAACGCAAAATTCACTAAATCGAGTCAAAGTAAAAGTAAAAAATTTACTTAAGGTTAAATATAGAATTGAAATATGAATATATTAATTACTCAAATTTTACGAAATCTCACAGTAGATCCCCCTAAGGGAACTCTGGTCCCCAGAGTTTAACTGGCGACTGCAGCAGACGAGGATAGGGGGCTAGAAGGTGCCGGGTATTTTGGACTTAAACGCAATACCTCAGCTCCCATATAAATTCAGGTCATCGTCGAGGGTTCCAATGAACTTTGAATATAGAGATACGACTCTGCTTTAGTTGTTTGACCTCATGGTCTATGATCTTTACATGATTCTTGATAAAGTGTAGCTTGTTGTCGAGTCAAATTTCGTTTAGCGGAATGACAGGGCGTTCATGAGATAACCATTTCTTTTAATGCAGGGGCTAAAGCTTTGAACTTTAGAGTATGCGTCAAAACATGTTCGTGGGTTCAATAAAGAAGTTAAACAAGGTAACAATCGGATATTGAATAAATAAGAGTTAATGCAAAATGTCATCAATGTGCATGTAAGTACGGAGTAGTGGTTATGAAAATCCTTGATGAAAAGATTGATTATCTGTTTTGATGAGAAAACGAGTGAAAACAAAGAATTAACAGGTCATACCAATGATTAATGAAGTAAAAATCAAGTGAAAATATGTATCAAGAGCGAAAATGAATTTGTGTTGATAATCAATACGAGCAGAGGAATCAAATAAAATATAAATCTTCAAGGAAAGTGGATGCAAATACAAAGGGGTTATAAGGAGTTTGATATTTCAATATTTGAGAATTCTGAAAGAGAGATTAAATATCTTATGAACAAGGAAGCGAACAATCATCAATCAATGCAACGAAAGAATGAGTAGATCATAAAAGAAGAATAGTCATAGCATCGTGATGTGTCATTGTGTAGGTGTTATTTATGTATCAACTTTTACTATTTATTTTATGCTGACAATACCTAAAAACAACACTTTAACGGGCAGTGTACCCGGTCAGATGGAGTTTCGTGGTAAGTAGGGTGTCGATCACTAAGAGCGAGAGCGTTAATATCTAATCTATCAGTATTTTAGTTATCTAAGTTAAACCTAAAACTAATGCAAAAGGGGGGTTTCAGCCTGAGAGACTGGCACGGTTTTGTGTATCTAACCTAAGGTTTTGATGACAAGTAAAGCAATAAACACACACAAGAAGACAAACAAACGATAGAGGAACGGTCAAGAACTAATGTAAGGAAAATATATCAACTATGAATAATCTGATAAAACGCTGATTTGTTTAATAGTGCAATGATTGACTTATCTCAAAGGGCATATCATTCCTAGACTTAGTGAACTTCATCCCCATCCTGAATCCTATGACACGCTAATTCATGTCACAATTAGACGCATCCGCATAAAGCAAGCATTTGTTGATTATAATCTATCTTAGGAGATTATTAATGGTGCTCTTACTAAACCCTAGCTCATAGAGACTTTACCCACTTACTACTTAACGACTCTTTATATACTAGTAGTCCACTATCCGAGTCCTTACCAATGAAATAAGAACGTACTCGTTGATACACGTGTGGGTGGGGGGGGGGGGGGGGGGGGGGGGGGGGGGGGGGGGGGGGGGGGGGGGGGCCAAGGTCACCTTATGGCTCAACTAAGCTCACTAAACTAAAGGCAATGAGAGGTTAATATTTGTGATCTTATAATTCTAGATATATAAATTGCAATATGGAGAGCTATCCTAGACTCTTAGCCTACGCCCAAACACACTCGAAGTTGGCAGCGTTTAAATATGTAGACTAGACCTAGTTGAATGCTAGGTCGTCATACTTAAGTAACGTAAAACGAATTTATAAATTTGATAACATAAAAAAACAATCAAACGAAATTGGAGCAATCAAGATAAACAAACCAAAAATTTGATCTTCATAAACATGGCTGATACCTAAAGGTATCAGCCGATAGTCATTTTAAAAATGCACATGGTTTGATATATGAATGATTAAAATAAAGAAACCTTAATCGAACGCGTATTCAGTTGCGCAAAGATTACAAGAGTTTTCCTATGATATTGAGGCTCTTTTCTGACCTTCTAGGCTCCTTTATTCGTCTCTTGGTCGACTTGGTGGTTTAGGGATTCACTTGCATACGTAAAATTGAGTTTAGGGTCATCTATATATATAGGGTCTGGTAGTCGGTTCGATACGGCGTATTGAGAAGCTCAATACGGCATATTAGATGACTTGGCGTGGGCTCTAAGAATAAAATATTCCAAAATTCTTGCGTAGGAATTTAGATACGCCGTATCCAATTTTTTGATACGGCGTATTGACCAATACGCCATATCCGTTTTCTTGGATACAGAGTATTGGGGTTTTTGGATACGGAGTATTGGTTGAAAATATGTTTTTCTTGATTTTTGACCAAAGTATCATATACGGCGTATCAATGGCGTATTTTTCAAAGTCAGGCAATGGTCTTGAGCTCTTCAAAGTCTTTAGATACGGCGTATTTGTCTAGAATGAGACTGCATATCAATGTCAGAATCAGTCGACTTTCTTAAACTCTTCATTTATGCATCAAAACACGTCATTTTCCTCATCTTTTGCCAAATACTATAACACCTCGTATTTTAGGTCATTGTATGACATTATGTAATTCATAATTTATTTTTAGGGTTTTACGCGTTTACTCTTAAACCGTAAACGTTAAGTTAAATCGCGTAAACTGAAAATGATCATACAATGTAAACGGGCATTAAACGATTAAATATTTACATCAAGCAAGTGTTATATGATTATTATGAGAATAATTAATAACTTTGTTCATCTTATTTTTATCGGCTACGTAAAATGCTTACGTTTCATAATAAAATACGTTTAGGCATACCCGGAAGTTCTAAAACCTAACTACGCCTAAACGAATACCCACGATTATACCCAATACTCAAAATAATAAATATAACATCACATATATACATATTATGCCGAAAATTAGAGGATGAGAACAAGAGTCATCACTTTGCAAGAATATCTAGATATTTAAAGGATAGTACTCTTACACCTTTTACCAACTTGTCATGTTAACTTAACCTAGGGTTAGAAAGTAACCATGGTTAAGTTAGCAAGATATTTATACTATAAATAGGCATGCATGCATGAGTAAGTTGCATACTCTTTATACTTAACACAAAATTTCATTTTCTTTCTCTCTTTATTCCCTCAAAACCCACGGCACAAATAAGCCTCCAAACAAAATCCATACTTTGATTTTGTAAGATTATACAACCCTTTGCACAACATACTTAAGGTATTCTAAGGTGTTTGCAAGCTTTGGTTCATCATTTGCAAGTAATAAGAAGAAAAAGGAAAGATTAGGGTTTTGGAAACCTAATCTAGGGTTATAAGCTTGGAAGCTTTGTTTTTGAATCTAAACACGGGTTTAGAACTTATTTCACATCTCTTACATCATCACTAAGGTTTTCTTAAATCCTTTATACTTTTATTTCTTATGATTTTATGTATTACATGTTAAATATAGCCATAATCACCACTAATGACTTTTGAATATGTAAAATGAGTTCTTATTTGAGTTTATCAATTTATACACTTATTCTCATGTCCTAATGTTATAAATATCATGGAAAAGTAAATATAAAAGTATGTTAACTTATGGATTAAGTATAAACATGTTTATGTTAAATTAGGGTTTTATAATGTTTCTTAAACTTCACATATGAAAATAATGAAAGTAAAAGGGTTAAACTTGTTACAATGAAATTATAAGGACTAGGGATGATATTGAACCTTATTATAAGTACCACAAGTGTCAAATGTGTTTTTAAGAGTTTTTATAGTAAACTACTAAGTTAATAATACATAAAAACAAGGTTTTCATAAAGTTAAACACATGAATACTTAGGGGCTGTCCAAATACGAATTTTGGACAGTAGGTTATGATGTTTTAGAGTTATAATACGCCTCATGACGATTCCATAATGATAAGAAACTTGAAAAACCGATCTATAACGAAAAAGATACGTTAAAAACGAGTTTACGACTATAAATACTTTTATAAAACTATTTTTATAAAAAGTTACTATTCATTACAGCAACTTTGAGTTTAAAACATCTAAAATATGATATAACTTTTGATTACGAGATCGTACACGCAAGAATCGTTCAAAACGGAACTATAACGAGTAAATTACGACATTTTCGATAATTAAAGTTTATAAAAGTAATTTTATAAACTATGAACAGTAAAAATCACTATTCATCAGTGAATTTATCTTTATAAAATATAATACCTCTTTTAATAACAAAAACGTACTCGAAGGAATCACTAAAATCGGGATTAAAACGAATAAGTTATTACGATTACAAGTTTACGCTAATTAAAGCCTAAAACGACAAATGAGCTGTCATGAACAGTAATTTTACTATTCATCGCAGAATCTTAAAAACTTGAAAATGTAATATTTTGATCGCTCGTCTTACTACGAAGACGTGGACGTAAGAAACGCGAGCAACGGGCTTAAAACGACCAAATTAGGTCATTTTTACGAAAAGTATATTTATAAACGTTTTCACTTTATAAATATTATTTTACTAAAACGATTAGTCGGTGATTATGCTATATAGAATATTGAGTGGTTATCAAAGTGCTATATTACTAGGGAGTTTCATAATGAGGCCTCTTCGGATGGCGTATCGATGAGTTGTTGGATTTACGATTTAAAGTGTCCTAAACTCCTCGTACGTCATGTCATGACCTCTTTATTTATGATAGCCCGAACGATAGTACGATGTAACAACTATAAGATTTTATTCAAATGTTGTTAATTAAAGTACTGTGTACTTATACGGCCTTAATTTAAATAGGTTGCATTTATCGTCTTGCGTGACGTTTTATCTGTGATTATTTAAGCTATCTGTACTCAAGGTGAGTTCATAGCCCCACTTTTACAGTTTTACTGATTTTATATTATTTGGGGTGGAAACATGCTTGTTTTATAAATTGGACGCAAGTGTTGAAAGTAATATATTGATTATGTGTTTGCCTAAGTAGCGATAACCCTCCTGAGCCCATTATTCATGAACTGTTAATTGCATAGATGTAGTTGTGAATTACATTATGTGAGCGCGAATGATATAAATAGATCTATTGGGATTAACCTCCCCGTTTGGGTGATTAGCTATCACTAGGAACGAACGTTGACCATGTCGGACTTGGATGTTGCGGGTTACAACATCTGTACGGGCAAATAACTGCTAAAATAGCAAATATAGGTTGAGCTTCGGTGTCATGAGCTTAGTGCAACAATAATCTGGTTTTGTGATTGTTGGCATATGTTGTAAACATCACGTGAAAGTCTTGCGGTCCTGCATAATTTAAATACATTAACCCGTCGGAATTACCCGCGATTTTTGGTTGGTGGTTTTAGTATAGAGAAATCTATGTCTTTTTATACTGAAAACTCCTCGTAACCAACTTGCACCTCATTTTACACCGACCAATCATTTTTTCCAGCAACCAAAACACAAAACAACTAAACTACAAAGCTAAATAGTAGTAACTATAGACTAACAACCAGATCAGGTTAGAGACAAAGAAAAAAAGACAAACCTAAGTAAATACTAAAACGAGTCTTCGTAACCCTCGCATAACCGCCGCGAGCTCGTTAGAGACTAATTTGCAACGGACCGATAACCCAGATCTTGTTTGTCATCGTTTAACTAACTTGCAATGAACCAAACCTCAGGGACTATTTCCGTAAGTTTCATAAAAATATATATTAAACTTCAACATTTTTTTATAAAAGTGTAGGTATGTCCGAAGCATTGCAATATTAAACTCGTTTTATTCGCAATTCGACGATCTTTTCAATGACATATTTTTTTACGAATGAATCGATAGATTTACGCTTCATATTTGATAAATAAAGTTTGTTATATAAAAAAGTCGTAAATATGTAAAAGTTTAAGGGCGTTTTTATATATATATTTTTTAATATTAAAAAATAGAATTGGGATTCGTGAAGTTTGGAATTTTTTAATCTAGCATTTCTAGTGTTTAATATATACGAGATTTATAACCCGTGCGCTACCGCAGAGCGTGAGACTGTAAGACTCGCCTTAAATAAAGCTTGACATATAAAAAAAAATCAAAGAATAAGTTAAATTTTAAGGTTGGGTTTGTAACATTTAGCATACTTCAAGATACGTTTTGAAAATTGTTTTTGTAAATATATACATTAAACCTCAACATTTTTTATAAAATCGAACGCATGTCAGAAGCATTTCAATATTGGGGTTTTATTTGTTCGTAATTCGACGATCTTTTCAGTGACATTTTTTTCCGAATAAATCGATAGATATGCGCTCAATAATTGATAAATAAAGTTTGTTATATAGAAAGTCGTGAATATGTTAAAGTTCATGGTGCGTTTTGAAAATTATTTTTTAAAAAATATTTTTCTTTTGCATCTCGGGTTTGTAACATTTACCATACTTTAGGGTGGGGTTTGAAAATTGTTTTTTTTAATATATATATTATATATATATATATATATATATATATATATATAATAAATATATATTATATATAATATTATAATATATATATATATATATATATATATATTTAAATTCAATAAATACACATTTTTTATAAAAGCGTACGACGCATGTGCAGAACATATCAATTATTGGTAGAACTCATTTTGTTCGCAATTCGATCGATCTTTTCAGCTAACATAATTTTCCGGTATAAATCGATAGATAAAGCGCTTCGAGTGTAATAAAGGTTTTTTATATAAAAAAACTAAATAGTTAAAGTTCAAGTTGACGTTTTTTGAAAATTATTTTTTTAAAAAATATTTCTCTCCCTTTATTTGTTTGCGTATTATCGGTCCTGCGCTTGTTCATAAATGTAAAATAATTTTTTTTTCTTTTATTTTCCTGCAGTTTGGCAGAAACGTGCATGGTTGAATTTTTTTATTCAATAAATGGGTACTGGTCCTTGCCTTTTACTTTATATAATTTATAGAGTAATTGCAAAAATGGTCCTTTTAGTTTGGCAAATGCAGATTTGTCCTCTAACTTCAAATGCAAAAAACGTTCGTATTTTCAGTTTGTTTTCCACTTTTGGTCTGTCTGCCTTAACATCGTTAGTTTGTCCATCTTGGGCCAACACCGTGGCAACACATGCTAGAGGCTTTATTCGTCCATAAACCATCCTTTAATTGATACACCCGAGATCCCAAACAAACACCCTTAGTCAACACCCCTTTATAATCCATCCACCCACCATCCCAAATCACTTTAACATACACCATCCCAAATTAACACACACCTAAGAACCCTAAAAAATTGAAAAAGGGAAAACGAAAATCAAGGAGATGCCATTGTGTTTCTGTGGTCAACAAACAATAATCCGTACTGCATGGACGGATAACCACCCAGGACGTCGGTTTCATACTTCCCCCGACTGGGTGGAAACATCTTTTGACTATTTTATTATTGTATGACCCAACCAATTTGTCGCAGGTGCAAGGAATATCATTCCTAGTTACTTAGGGTTAGAAACTGATCAAACAATGGCAATAACTCAACTGGAAGCATCATATTGGCTACAATGGCAGACTGCAAACAAAGATCGAGGACGTGGTTATTATAATTAGGTTTTCTTTATGATTTTTTATTGTTGTAAACAGGTAATGTAATAGTTGAATTAACTTGATCACTAGATAAGGTCCTAACTGAAATGGCTATATGAAAAGATTTGTATCTGTAAAAGTGTTCAAGAATGTATTTTGATTTAGTTTCAATGATGATGAATGTTTATGTTAAGTGTTAAGTAAAATTTATGCGTAGTTATTTATTGTAATTGTTAGAAAGGCTTTGTGCAGGCTAACATGTTTAAACAAGTAATCATAGAAAGGTAAAAAACAGCATTAGGTTAAAAAAGGCTAACATTGCCTATACCTTAAACCCGGTTTTTCCAACTTGTAAACCTGAAAAATTGTACAACAAGTGCCAATATTCTCCTAGACAGTACTAATGCATAACATTGTCTAAACAAAATAGAATAACATAAACAAAGTAATCTCCTGTTGTTGGGTCTTCTTTGCAGCTTTTTGTCTTTGGCTTTGCCTTGTTGGGGTCTTCTTTGCACCATGTGATCCACTTGCAGCAACATTCTTTGTTTTGGTTTGCCTGGTTGGTTTGGGTGTACATGCAGAGGCACTTGCAGGTTGACTTGCAGCTCTTTGGGTTGCCTTTGTGGTTGCTATGGCCCATAGCAGGTTGGACTTGTATAATGCACATAGCAGATGCCCTGCGGTTGACTTGCAGAGATCAACTAGCAGACCCACTACCAGCAACACTTGTTCCTTTACAGCTTCTTTTGTTGTGCCCCTTTTGACCACATTTGCAACAAGTGACTTAGGAATAACTAGTAATCCTAATGACAAACCAAGAACAAGAGTAGATGTGGGTTTTGATGTTAAGAGAGATTGGATTGAAAAATGGTTGAATTAATAAATAAAGTATGGTAAAAAGTAACAACCAACCCTCCTCCAAGACTATAGAGGCCTTATATAACTACTATGAGAGGCCGGTCTATTGGGCCTTAGTTGGGCCTCCCAGGTCCTTGCCGACTAAATACTAATCTAAAACATTATACTAGACTACGAGCTAAGACTGTACAACTTGGAAGTACCGAACTCTTTTTGTGTTTCCCAACAATCTCCCCCTAAGGAGGTTCACTCCAATTTAAAAACTTTAAACCTGCATACTATGCTTTATCTTTTAGTTCTTTAGCTCGCACTCATGACTTTCTCTTGTGAATATGTTTGACTTCTTGGATTGCTTTTTCCTTGAACTTTATTTGACATAGTGGATCTCGACATCTGAGATCATCAACCAAGCACATCTCTTTGCCATCTTGAAACTTTGCCATCATTGTGGACTTGCGACTTTCTGGACCGACATGCTCATACCATTCTGTAAAAGCTATAATGTTGCATCTATCTTTCTTGAAATTCTGTTAACTTTAAACACATTGACACTTCTAGATAGAAGTGTGGTATCAGAGTACAGGAAGTCTTTGAAAACATGTACTTGATCTACATGAAAGTCTTAATGTTTGTCGGTCGGGTATGAGCTTGATTGGCTATGGATCTTTGTGAGACACTAGAATCAGAGGACCTCACCACCATTTTAAATAGCCTGCATAAACAGATAGCAATAAAGCAGGGAGGACAATATGGCTTAGTCATTCCGCCCAGGTTTTGGTTGGAGAACCATTCGGATCCGTAGATCGACTCCCTGTGAACAAATAGATTCAATTTTAAGAAGAATCTTCTTGACAAGATTTCTAGCTTGTAGTATTGAATCTTTCAACACATAATATTAGTTCATCCACTCAGCATGTTCTTAATTATCGGAACGTCACAAAGCAGAAAAGCACATAAGAGTGAACCAATGAGTTACCTATCTCACCGATTTGATATAGAAAATTGAATTTGAAAAACAATCGGTGTATCACTTACAAAATTGTTTTTGTGACAACACCAGAGTGTTTATCATTTCAAAAATTCATTAACAACCTGATGATCCATTTCCTGGGACCAAATGAACCTAAGTTTGATTATTATAGAAATCGCAACATCGTTTCATTCCAGTTGTCACAATTGATCATACAAGGAATCAGCAACAAGTTACCTACACATGAGCATGTTTTGATGTTGGCTCAAGCAGGATTTCCATCTCATTGTGAATGAATTCACTCTGATGTTCTAGGCTAAATCACAAGGAAATGCGAAGGACTCTTAAAATTATTTGTATTCAACATTGTTAGTTAGCAAGTAGAAATTTGACAAGTGTCCTAAGAGATTTAAGGATGATCTCCCATTTGGCTCTAGACACAATAGTGCAACTTTGATTTTAGTGATCGGAAAGGCTGGAGCTGAGTGCCACCTTTTCATATCAACTAACGCGTAGTAGAGAGTCAATAGAGAATGAGTGTAAACTCCCTGAGATTAAACAAGTCTTTCTTGACTTTGAGTAGCTGGGAGGGTTGTGGCATCACGAACACTGGGTCCATATGTCTTGTCTTCCATGTCAGACAACACCTGAGTGTTTCTGACAGCATATGATATTGACCCGATTCTGCCCTAAGGTGTATGAGGGCTTTCTTTATTTTCACACTTATCCTTACTTTTCTTTTTCATTCTTCACCCCATCAAGCATACCGATACTATTCATAACTAACACCTTGTTTGGGTTTGTTCCAGTGTTACTCCATCTCTGTCGCATTTAATTCCCTATCACACTTTTTCACTCCTTTTTTTAATCATATCCTAAGGACTTCTTACACTTACAAGTGGATTCTGGGTAGATCCTCTCCGGTTCTGGCATGATCAATGGGATCTGAATACTAAGCCTAAACCGCCTTATAACTTCATAAATTTAAGAACATGGTCGGTCTTTTGGGTATTTCATCACGATCCTTCCAAAAACATTGAAAATTTCAATCAAAGTGTTTGATATAAATATCAAAAGATTTACACTTTGAGAGTTTTTCATTATCACTAAAAGCTCCCCCTTAACATGTGCATCGTAATCATAGTACATGCTAGGTATGGAGTGCATTGAGTCCATTTTATTTGATCACTTCTGTCAATATACATTAAGTCCAGGTTAATCACATTTTCTCCCCTTATCCAAAATGTTAATCCCATGAATTTTGGATATCAATTGATTACCCGTGTCGGGGACCAAATGAAAGAGGAAAATAAAAAAAAGCCAGCAGATTGAACATATTATTGATCCCCCTCAACTTTGAGGGATTATAAGATGATGCGAGATACAATTATTTAAAAAATTTTTGAATTACTAGAAATTCTTTGAAAAATTTGTACTCGAGCACATCTTATTTTTCACCAAAAAGTCTACACTAGTAATGAACATCCAAAGCAATCTGATCTGCTATTGAGATTTCCATGAGTCTGTTTAAGAAAGAGTGAGTGCAGTTTATAAGAAAGACCAATCATCATTCTGAGAACCTTTATGACTTTAGCACTTTTGAAGAATCAATCTACTTAGATAGACTAATACGTATAAACAAAGGCACAATCCTAACAATATAAGTTGAAAAGTATTAACCCGGTTTTGTCAAGCTTTAAACTGTCAATTTTGAAACTAAGAGGATTTGTTGAATTTAATCTTAGTTAGAAAAAAATATGATCTTAAGTGTGTTTCATCAAAAATTGGTTAAGTGTTAATAACTCACTCGTATCGACTAAATATCCTCAAAGAAAACACACCTTGATCGGTTTTCACTAAATTAACGCATCGTTTTCGGAAATATCAGATCCATTTAACACTACACTCGTTCGATTCTTTATAATCCAACATCGTTATCGTTCCAACATATGAGTCCGCTCATTCGGATTCCACCACTACTTAGCTTGTTCAGTCATATTGTTATCCCACTATGAAGTTGCTCGTTATTCGGATCCTTACTAACAGTTGCTCGTTCGGATTCCAACTACAGTGCTCGTTCGGATAAATCCTTATTGTAAGTCACTCGTTCGGATAACCGCTATCCCCTCAACATTTAGTCACTCGTATCAGAGGTCCAGTCAAATAGTCCGCAATCGTGTCGTCATCCTTTCAAAGAGTCACCTCTTTCGATTCATACCTGATCCCACGTCTATCCGGTCCTCAATAATCATTCACATCGTTCGATCCATACTAAATTCACTCGTTCGGTCCTCATTAGGACACTCTCGTTCGGTCCTCACATTTAAACACTCGTTCGATTCACAACAAGTTACTCGTTCGGCCCATCCAATATGGGTAATACTCTTCGTTCATACAATTTTTTGATTGTTCGGTTTCTTAAGTTTGTGCTAGATCGACTCTAACAGCTAACTATATTCTAGTATATCCATTAAACCACGATATAACAATTTCACACACAAACATTTAATATTTATGCCTTTATCTATTCAAACGAGCATCAAAAATAATTCAAGAACATATTAGAACACCAACGAATAATACTAAAACTCGACTAGCCTATACATTTATCACAGCTAATACAACAAAAGCCCTCAATCAATTTAAGGATTTAACCAAGTTTGATTTTAAGAACCCTAATTTTATTATTAGGGCAACTTCAATCAAATGCGGTCAAATCGTTTAATTCCTTTAGGATTCGAGTTGATTAGGTGAAGAAAATCAAGATTTCAGTTATACCTTCGAGATGAAACGGAGTGAGACAGCTTGATTGATGTGATTCGAGTGAAAAGTGTTCGTGTGTGTGTTTGAGTGTGTGTTTGAGTGTGTTTGAGTGTGTTTGAGTGTGTTTGAGTGTGTGTTTGAGTATGTGAACAGTGAAGGGGACGGGTGAGGGGTGTTAGTGTTAAAAAACCAATTTTACCTTTGACACATTTGGCCCCTCATCTTAACACTACTTATTAATCTTACAAATTATGTTTTATAAGGTATATTCAAGTTAAACA
>BQNB010121707.1:2447-16135 GCA_026074375.1 Tanacetum coccineum
TTTTAGGCGTCCTTTGAAAGTGGGTTGTATTATTCCTGAAATCGAAGAAATGTTCACGGGCGGCAATGGGTCATCCCATATATCATCTTGGTATTGGATGTATTCTTCTATTCGGTTCCAACCTTCCTCTTCAGTTAGAGAGTTGAAATGGAAGAGAGCGAATTTATCGATTTTTATGCGGTTGTCCTGAGATATGTTATCGTGAAAGATCTATACAAGGAGCCATTTTTGTATTCCATGATAGGGGACTTACCGGATCAAGTTCTAGAAACGGATCCAGGCGCTTTTGATGGATTCATTTATCCCTTGTTTTAATCGGAGGATCCTATCTCTAAGGGACGAGGTGCGTCCTATTGGAAATAAATAATCAAGAAATCATGATACGAGCCGATCCCATGTCGTGATTTGGGTGGGGGTGTTTTGTCAAGCCATCTGCCGCTTTTCCCTTGAGGGAGAAGTGAAAGAAACGTAGCCTAGGTGTATCCCTTATGGCTCCATCAGCCTGTATGTTATCAACGATACTTAAGTAGTGCTTGATATGATGGAGGAGGTCCTTACTTCTTAATCCTTAGAATGTGCATGTTCCTTGAATTAGCAAGATGTCGCGTGAGTTAACGATTCTCCCTGTTTGTTCAGTATGGGTTTTGAAAACTGGAAGAATTAGGGAGAGAATGAGTAAGGTTTTGAGAGGGGTTGCTGGTTTGGTTTGGGTGGTTTTGGAAGTAGATGCCTCATCATCCAAGAGGTTTCTTCCAGCTATGGCTAACGATTTGTTTTGATGCAGGCGCCAAGCGGCTCTCCTAAGCTTTCGAAATTCTCTTTCGGATTTGTCGAGTGGTTTTGTCAACTTCCTAACGGTGCTACGTGTCATAATGACAGATTATCAAAATAGACATCACAAAGAAAAGATAGACTACAGGAAAGCTAATATAACAAAAATAAAATCTCACTTGAAAGGATTCGAGCGAGTAGACCTATGTTAAACAATAGTCAAAACCTAACTATTCCCTGGCTGCGGAAGCACAAAAACTTGAATTGAGGTTGTACGTTAGTCTTCATATAGAAGTTTTTACAACTCATTAGTGCTGCACCTAATTTGTTGTCGTGTTTATAGGCTAAGACTAGAGGGTTGTTATCTTGTTACCAAAAAGAGAGGTGTACGAGGGTAGAGGCCCGGGTTCGAGTCTTGCTCACCCGGGTCACCCCTTGTCTCCTTTTTTTTATGAAAACTTTGTGAACCAAACTTGTTAAGCTTATTGAGCTTAACAATTTCTAAAACTACAACCTTTTGTGAAAGCTTATAAATAAGCTTAAAAAGAGCTTTTTAAGTCGACAGTTTGCTTAAATAAGCTTTTAAGGCAAAATGGCTAAGTCTTGGACTTTTTGGGCAAATAAGCTAAAATTTGGACTAAAAAGCTAAAAGATTTATCTAACCTATCTTAACTAAGCACTAAAGACTAAAATGTGTAACTAAATAAGCTGAAAAGGGCTTAATTGACAGAAAGCTAAATGAGCTTAAAGGCCAAAAAGTGGCTAAGCTATTGGCCTGTTAACACTAAATAAGCAAGAAAATAAGAAAGTAAGCATGCACAACTAACTACACAAACAAAATAAGCTACTAGGAACAATAATAAGCAACTTAGATAAGCTTAATAAGCCAAAGAGTTTGGCTTAATACCCACAGCAGTACTAACTAAAAAGTTAGTACTGTTGGTATGGATATGGGCTTAAAAACCCTTAATATGCTAAGGACAAGGGCAATAAGCTGTCTAAGGCCTATTAACATACCTAATAAGCAACTAAGGACTGAATTCAACAACTAAAAAGCTCCTAATAAGCTAGAAAGAAAATAAGCAATCCCTAAACTAAGCTAAGCTAAAACAGCCCAAGGTCCTACTTTAAGCTTAAAAATAAGCTATCTAGCATGCTTCCTAAGGTTTGAAATTGAAGGTGCTCATCAAAGAGCTTATGGGCTTTTTAGAAAAGCCAAAATCTAGGGCTAAGGTTCACTAAAAAGCTAGATAGGTGGGCTTAAAGTTAGGCCCTTAGCACCAGGGGAAATGGTGCAAAAGTCAAAGGCTTATATTGACAGCTTAAAATGCATTGTATATGTGTATTTCGTGAATTGTGTCTTGTAGGTATGGATATATCACAAAATGGACAAAAACAAAGCAAAACGGACAAAACCCAAGCATGAGATTGGAAGAGTGCAAGAAATCAAAGCCGAAGGTGTTTACATTCTTAATGGGCCAACCCATACCCATTTTATTGGGCCGGGTCAGCCCATTAGCTTATAAACCTAAAATTAAAAGCCTTTTATTAATCCAAGTCCATTACCCTTAATTCCATATCCTGGCCCAATACCACTTCTCTAAGCCCAAAACCTAATAACCCATCCAAAGTCAACGAGATTAAACGAGGGTCAATGTTACTTTATACCATCCTCCTCCCTCCTATATTTTCTTTTAACTGCAAATAATTTAGTGGCGGGATAAAATTCATTCACCCACACACACGTTCTCACCCTTTTGTTTCTAGAAGAGCCTGCCACGTCTGACATTTACTTGACACGCTGGCAATCCCAGAGGCATTCATTGGTAGATAAGATGCCACATCAAATCAAGGGCTTAAAGGGATTAAAGATTAAGGCGGTTTGGAATGGAAGGCTAAGATCAAAAGCATATGAGCTCCTCACACAAGAAGCGCACCCTGCACCTTGGTTCTTCTATAAATAGGACTTGAATTCTTCATTTGTAATCATTAGGTAGTTATGAGTAGTGTAGTTTAGCTCTTTTTATAGCTTATTAGTGTAATGTTAGCTTATTGTTCTTTCTTTAATGTAATTTCCTTTTGCAAAAGCTTGTAACCTCTTTTTAAGATTAATAAAATTAAGTTCAATTTAAATTCTGTCTTAATTCTGTTTTACTCTTTACGCAGTCATGTTTAAATTTGTTTTGATATAAGCCAATAAGCTCTAAATCTTAATAAGCTAGTCCAATTCTGTTTAGCTGTCTAAAAAGCTAAACTGAATTTGCTATTCACCAAAATTCACTTAAATCAACTCAATTTACTTGAATAAGCCAATGGGAAGTGACTTGAAGATTTCTTACTATATATATATAATATAAATATAAATATAAATATATATAATAAGTAGTCCCAGAATATCAAAAATAAGAATTCCATAAGGCTTTTTAAAGAGATTTTACTTTTATCCAAAGTAAAACCCTAAAAGAAAACCTTCCCGGGTCGTGTCCCGACGAGGCGTGAATGGAAAATCAAGTTTTGGTTTGGGATTACGCTTGAATAATACAAAGATTGGGTTAGTTTTCTAATTCTACGGGAAAAACAAGTAAGGCACGCTAAAAACGAAAGCTATTAAGGCTAAACACTAAAAACGATAACGGGATTCAAAACCCGTTCTTTAAAAAACTAAATTCTAAAATTTTAACCCTACAAATGAAAATTTAATTTTTATAAATCCTAAATGATAAAAGAAAATTTTAAGAAAAAGTATTATATTTTTTTGACTTTTATTTTATTTATTATGAATTAAAAACGGATTTAATCTAAAAATTAATAAAAATAATACTAAACTAAATTGGAAAATTCTGAAAAATTTGTGAAAAGTACTTTGCATTATGCTAAACCTAAGAAAAATAACACGGGTGAAACGGCTTATTGAAATAAGCTAGAAATAAGCAAAAATGAGCTGATTAGCTAAAATAGAGAAAATGTGTATAAAAGACAAGTGGTGTGAGGATATAAATCAAAAGACCCAAGGACAGGATGGTTGTGTGTGGTGGTGTTAAAATTCTTGGTAGAGGTTGTGGAGGTCACGGGTTCGAGCCCTGCTCACCCACGACTTCCCAATTTCCTAAGTATTTTTATTTTGCAAAATTTTTAAAACAACTTTTTAGATAAGCTAAAAATAAGGGCTTTTTGTGAAATGACTTTTTATAAAAACCTAAAATAAGCTGGAAATAAGCTAATGAAAAAGTGACAGTTTTGCTTTTTAAACTAAGTGACTTATCAAGTTAAAACTATTAGGACCTTTGGACTAATTAAGCAACTAGAAAAGCAAATAAGCTAAAAAGGACTTAAAACTAACTCTAATAAGCACTTCAGACTATAAATAAGCAAATAAAATAGATTTAAGTTAACTAAAAATGACAGTTTTGGGTAAAGGCTAAAAAAACAAAAAGGCTAAACTGTTGGGCTTTTTAGGACTTAAAAAGCACATGGAAAAGAAAAATAAGCTAACACAGCTGATAAACTACACCTAATAAGCAAAGAGGGACAAAATAAGCAAAGATAATAAGCTGAAATGCCATAGAAAACAAATAAGTCAGAATGCATAAAAATAGTTTAAAAGGGCTAACAATCTACTTTTAAGATATTTTTTAAATGCCTTAAACTATCCTTATGGCTTAATGACTTATATGTAGAGCAAGCTTATCATATAAGCTACATTTTTCAGCAAAGAAAAAGGAGTTTGAAACACATAAAAGCCATGAAAAAGCCAAATGAAAAAGCTGTTTTGAGCAGATTGCACACTTTTTAGTTCTCTTTAAAAGACAAAAAGGCTTTTTGCAGACTTAAAATAAACTAGCAAAAGAAATTCAAAACATAAAATAAGCTAAAACAGATTGACTTTACCCTACACTCTACTTGTGCTACCAATTTTAGAAACTAAAACTAACTTTAGCTTATCTAAATTTGGAATTGAAAAATGGCTATCTACAGCTTTGAAAACTAAAAACTTCTTTGACAGACTTGGATCAAACAGAAGTAAACTAAACAGACTCTTATACTACTGCATTTTGACACTAATAACAACACAAAACGAATACTTAAAAGCTGTTTTCAAGAGCCTTATCAAATAAGCTATTCTAGAATGTTTAAACACCTCAGATTTAAGTACCTTATAGCTAAAACCTAAAAACTCACTTTTAGACATTAAAAACAGATTAATTTGACTTCGAAAAAGCTAGCTAAATTTGGCTAAGTGACCCAAAGTAGCTTTATACCAATTTTAACCCACTTTAGTCCTTAATCCAAACACCCCTTTAAACTTATAACCACCATTTTAAACTTGGTAAACTGATTTTAAAACTAAAACTTAAGATACTAGATATTTTTAAGCTAATAATTAACCTAATGAGCAGATTTTAACAATCAAACAAGCAAGAACAACAAGCTAATCACTAATGCTACTTTTTAGCTATTTAAGATAGATTTTAGACAAAACTTGCACAAATGAGATTCAAACTATAAACTAAGCAAAATAAGCACTAAACATCATAAACAAACATAAATAAGAAGATAATAATAATAAATAAACAGAGATAAGCAGTTCAAATAAGCAAATAGTAAACAAGCACTTTTTGACAAAAAAATGTAAAATGAAACTCACAAGTTATCTAAAGCTTTTAAGTATGATTCAAAGACCCAAATCACTTTCAAAACAATCCTATAGCTTATCCACATAAGCACTAACCCATGGCCATCCACAATATACCATGCTCTATGAATTGACGGATTTTTGCTTCTTTTGAGATTTTTAATGAAAAGACTTGAACTCTTTAAACTAGGAAGAAGTTTAGAGAGTTTAAGTTAAGAACAACTTATAAGAGTAACAAGAAAGCTTATATGAGCTTATGAAATCTTTTGAACATTAATGAAACATGAACCTTAAAAACAGAATTTTAAATCTTAAAAACCTTAAATTTCATTAGCTTAAGAAACATATTACAATACTTGAATTTTAAAGATAATAAGCTAAAAGTTAACTAAATAAGCTAAAAAGTAAAAACTAGATGCCTCAAGGGCTTATACGAATCCTATTTATATAGATATCAAAGGTCTTGGGTCTTCATTCTTTGTGTTACTTCTGTGAGTGAGTTCAAGGGTGTGTTTCTTGTGTGAGAGAAGTCCAAAACTCATCAAAGCCATCTAATTTTTCTTGCTCTCCAAGTAGAATGATCTTAGCCCTTGATTTAGTCCAATGTCTTATCAACGAATCAAAATATAGAGGATTGCCAAGGTGGATTTGGTGGTTTGTGAAGTGGGGTTGAGAGGTGAGAGTGATGGATTTGTTTTGGGGCACAAGGGTCGAGTGAGAGTGACGGATGACAGTATAATGGGCGGGAAAAGGTTTTTGGGTTTTGGTTATAACAGGGTAACGGGACAGGGTAACGGTGTTAGGTTGAGGGACTAACATTGTTAGTCCTTAAGGACTGGCAATGTTAGTCCTTAAGGACTAACAATGTAAAGGTTAATGGATTTATTGGTTAAGTGGGTTTGGGCTTATGAACTTGGGTCGGGTTATGGTTTAATGGACTTAGGGCTTTTTAAACTTAAAAGTTTTGTAGATAAAGGCTTAATGGGCTGACCCGGCCCATTAAATGGGTACGGGTTGGCCCATTTAAGATTTCTTCGGATTCGGCTTCGTCTTTGACTTTTGACTTGGTTGACTTTTTGGTTGACTTTTACTTTGAATTTTTGGCTTTCCACGCTCTTTCCAATCCCGTGCTTGGTTTTGTCCATTTTGACTTGATTTTTGTCCTTTAGTGAATATTTGTTACATGCACAATCATAAATAGCAAAACACACAAATACAATGTATTTTTGGTATATTTTAGTCATTTTAGGCACGTTTTTATAGGCAAAAGGTATGTGTAATTAAGCACATACCAAAATCCCCCATACTAAACTATTGTCGTGTCCTCACGCAATGCTATAAGTAAACACTTTAGAAAACCAAGAATCTCAATCCCCCTCGACTAATTACCTCGAAAAGTAGCTAAGTGTTCATCAAAGGGAATTAAAGACTCATAAGTTTTGAAAAGCCCCGTTTTGACCATTTTTAAATATTCACACTTATTCCCACACATATTTTTGTATTTTTCCCTTTTTCTCATTTTTTTGTACTTTTCATTTCAAGCAACTAACTAACATGTTTGGACTTTCGTTATTCTTATAACTTTTAGGGTCACAGAACAAGAAGCACTTTAATCCTAAAATGCTCAAAAAGATAAATTCATCGTCCCTGACTTTTCACTTGTCCCAAACCAAGCTTAAAAACAAAATCACCGTTAAATATAAGTTAAGATGCTAACACTACTCATACTTGTACCTTGTGAAACTTTTCGCTCCCGACAATTATTATATCTTAGGTGAATGTGCTTATTTTGAATTTCAACCATGGGTCAACCTTTTTGCAAAATTTCTATGCATCACGTTCCACCCAAAAGTAATGAGTTTAAAGACGAGATCATCCCATGTAGCGACTTTCGTCTCGGCACATCCCAACCTTGCGGCTAAGTAACCAGACTTTTGACACCCCACAGAGACTAGTATCGGGACTTACGGACCTTCAGTTTCAACACCCTTGGATTTCTGTATATACATAAAATCACAACTTAAAACGAAATAATCTTAGTTCAAAAGCATATTTAAATTTAAGAAAAAAAGATTTTCCCTATATTTATTAATTCACGTTTACTACACTTAATATAATTACACATCCTTTAAACTAAGGAAATCCTCGACCTTTTAGAAGGCTGCAACATCGGTTGTGAGCCGGCAAGATGCAGCAAACTTTTATTAGCCCACATATTTTATTATTATTATTACCTCATTTTTCATCATTTTTTTATATAACTTTACATTACCATGATATAGAGAAAATTTTGTTTTAGAAAATTTAGGTATAAATTTGAACTAAGACTAAAATTATTGTTATCGACCATACTTAAAAAATCGTTGATTTAAGTTTAATTTTCGAAAAGAGCACGTATTATTAGTCCGGTTAGAAGCTTATGAGAGACAAAAGCCACAAACTACACTTATGAGATCTTAAGATTTCCAACTAATCCTTGTTTAGCATTTAACTCATAATTAACTCTATCATTTCTCGTTCTTCGCAAATTTAAAATCTTTAATAAAAAGATCCGCGAATGCTTAGTCTAAAAGTTAAGGAACGAGCTAGAGCTCAACACGATCGATCAAGTCAAAATTTATTCTTATTATAACCAGCAGGAAAGTCAACATTATGATAAAACACTTATTTTATTTTTGAAAATTTTTAAATTTTTTCATTTTTTTTGGAATTTTGGTGGTAAAAACGAGATTACATGAAAACAACGGCTGCAGGTATAATCAAATCGATAGATCCCCCATACTAGAATTGAACATTGTCTTCAATGTTTTAAGAAGTGTTTCTACGTAAATCTAAAGCCATTTATTAAGTATGTTTAAAGATAAACGTTAGTCGATAAGATTAGGATATTCGATTCCCATAATCATGCTAAGGATTGAAGCTCGAGTGAATAAAGGACAAAACCATAAAGCAAAGTACTAGGTTTAAGTTTTTGTAAATTGGAGTGACTTCCCTTAGGGGGAGATTGTTAGGAATACGAAAAGTATCAGTCACTTCCAATATAGTTAGTCATAGCTCGTAGTAAGTCGAATAGTTAAGATAGAAAGCTAACCGGGCTAAAGGCCCATGGAAAGCCTCTTATGAGGCCTATGGCCGGCCACTATCCATTGTATTTATACCCTCTCCACACATGGAGAGGGTGTTGGTTGTTCATTTTTCTCGCACACTTAATCTAATATTCTATTCTTTGTTCTTCTCTCTAAGTGTTCATCCAACCACCTCTTTCCTCTCTCTAAAACTCTAAACGAATTCCATATTATATGTGTTAAGATATTTTACAACATCTAAAGAAGCAGTTTGTCGGGTTTCATTGCTTAGGCTTCGGGGTTCAATGGATAAGGCATTGGAGTGTTTTAGGGTAAGGTATGTAACATAAGTCGAAAGTCTATAAACCAAGTTTTGCTAGCTACCACATTCCACTATCCATATAAATTTGAGTGATGATACATTTTATTCTCTTCTTTTTTCTTCTATCAACGATCTCCCCCCTTTTTTTAGCCCCCCAAACATTGGCTAATCAATACCAATTTTTCTTTGTCTTCCTTCATCTTCATATTATTAAGCACATTGGCTTTTATTATTTATTTTATACGCTATGGCCGTGAGAGACTTCAAGAAATTTTTCAGAAGATGAGGAAGATTCGTAAGACGACCACATGATGAAAGAAAGTCATCCCAAAGAAATAAAGATGACAAAAATAGCAAAAGCAAAAGGAAATGCTTTAAATGTGGAGATCCAAATCATCTCATCGGTGAATGTCCAAAACTATCAAGAAACTATAATCAAAGAGCCTTTGATGGAGGATCATGGAGTGATAGCAACGAAGATGAAGAAGAAAAGACTAAAGACGAAAAATGTCTTATGGCTAAAGCATCTAATGAGGTACTTTCCGAAACCGAATTCTTTAGTGATGACCAATCATCGTTAGATGAAAAAGACATAGATAGTGATAATAATCGATTATGCAAAGTAGGTCTAAAAGTCATGGCTAAAACTAAATCACTAAAACAAATTAAAAATCGTCTAGAAAATTAAGTACTCGAACTAAAAAATAAATTATCAAAATTAGAAAAAGGTAAAGAGGCAAATGAAGAATGTAAAATATGTCAAGACCTCAAGTTTGAAAATGAAAAGCTTAAGGAAGAAATTCTAAGCTAAATCAATTTAATAATAGTAGTCACTCGCTTAAGAAAATAATAAGTTTTCAAAAACCATCCGGAGATAAATCTGGTCTAGGATTTAATTTTACCAAAGGATCAACTAGTGAGACTAAACAAGTAAATTTTCTAAAGTCGCAAGTGGTTGAGTCTAAAGAAAAATTAGTAAAATTAAACTCAAGCCCAAGACCAAAATTTATGCTTATAAATAATACTAAAATTCCTATTGCAAACGATGACGAAATAAAATGTTTTTATAAATCTTCCTTAAAACCCAGAGTCGGATTTACTAAACCTAAAATGAGATCTAAAACTCCTCCAAAAAGAACTAATAACACTCACCCTCGGTCTAAAACACCACAACCTAGGAGAGATCAAGGTAGACAAAATTACCCTAATAATAATCATTCAATGTGGAATTATCCACAACAACCAAACTTCTGTCCGTGGGGAATATGTCCACCCTATATGTATCCGAATCAAATGCAATCTATGCAAAATATGTTCGGGACTAATAATTTTGGACCCATGAGACATTGGTGATGCGTATTTTATTTTAAAATATATTTTTATCAAGTTTTAAATTTATAAAACTCGATCTACCTAACGACGCACTAACGGGCAGAGAACCCGATCGTGGGTGGTATAGAATGGTAAATCCAAGGTCATCCCAAGAGCTAAGGTGTAATTAGTTTTAATTTGAAGTGTCACGTTTTGAAAATGGTTTTAAGTTGATTTAAATTAAAATTAAAAGAACAATAAAAATAAATAACTGAAAGTAAAAGGATAGGAGATATCAAGAGAGAAAACATGATAACCTAGTTACTTCATTACTATTGTTATGAAGACATTTCCCTATGCAATGTCAAACTATGGTTTCATTACTGGTTTCTAAGGTCGATAGACTTGAATGTGCATATACAGTCTATCCTACACTCCCTGTGATTCCAAATCAGTCTCGAATCATCTGGAAGGTAGGTTATCCAGGTTGCAGTGATTAATCCCATCTATTCCCAAAACATATCTAATAACCTATTAAGATTATTAACCCTCTCTGAAAGGGTTCCTGTGCTTTTTAAGTATTGAATGATAAGTGTGGTGACCGGTCAGTTCCTACAACAGGTATGGAGTTAGTGATCCTCCCTAGTACCCACTGGATCCCATCATGACAAGGTAATCTATTAATGGGGCAAGCTAGGTCCAAACCACTCGTACTACCAAAACCCAAGGTTACACGATAGTCAAGGAATATCTAATGAAACCATAATTTTAAAGGAAACAATCATAACAAAAGTAAATTCATAACTAGGCCAGCACTTTAAGTGCTTAGTTGTTCATGGTAACGGAAACACAGTAAGAGATAGAAGAAATATTATTTTGAAAACTCATAATTCTTATAGGATTCGTATTTTGAATGATTAAATACAAAAAGTAAGTAAAGTGTGATCTCCCTTGGACTACAGGTGGAATTCTTTGAAGGTTGGAAGCCTTTGTCACCTCTCTAATTGGCTGTGGAGGAAGTGATGTCGGAATAGCTTGAACGAGGCCTCTATTTATAGATATCGAACATATTACGGCATAACCAGTAAAGGTGATACACCATAACCATCATAAACGACATTCCATATTTAAGCATCTGTTACGGCGTAACTAGATATGGTGTTACGCTGTAACCTTCATATAACTTCCATATGTACGTGATCTTCATTCCGTATTTGTGGATCTTCATGGTTACGACGTAACTGGATAAGGTGTTACGTCGTAACTATAACTTTGATAAGATTTCCTTCCAAATATAGGGTTACGGCGTAACTAGATATGTTGTTACGCCGTAAAGTCTTCCTTGATATTCGTACTTTCTTAATTTATGTTACGACGTAACCATTTTTGGTGTTACGCCGTAACATTCTTCAGAATTTACACTATAAGTACTTTTCCTTGTTTCTTGTCACTTTCCTGCATTTTACCTGAAAACTACAAAACAATAGAAAATATCTCATTTTCGACTGTTAGTGAAACATTTGCAGGTATTTAGGGGGTATTTTGCCACCAAAAGGTATTAAATATTTGATGTTATCAATTGGGGACCAAGTGGTTGAGACATTACAACATTTAAGTTGAGTTGTTCATGAACACTGTTTGGAATCCGATGAGTGTATACATTCTTAAAACTTTATGACGGGATTACCAAAAGATTTCTCTTTCAAAGCTTTCTCACTTGAAGATGTAGAAGAAAACACATCGTAGGTAAAGGTACGCTTTCTTTCCCAATTACTTAGAATTTGGATTATGTGTTAAATGATTATATATTATTATATATGCTACAAGCAGTATTTGCTAAACAAATAAGTTATAGTATAATCTAAGGTTGTGGAAATAGCGTAGTGACTAGAAATGCCATTTGTTGGTTATCTAGAATTAAGAGAAATTATGAACTCTTCTCTCACGTAGTTAAATTAGGATTCTCTACATACCACTATAAAATGGAAATCTTTAATGTCCACTAATAGCGAACTCACGTACGTGAAGAAAAGTGAGTTAGTGGATAATTATTAACATAGAAGTAGGATAAGTTTTACATCTTACGCCGGAAGGCATGACATCAAAACACTATAGATGAAACAAACTCCCTTCGACTACGACGTCCGCCTCATCTACACGTCTACAATGAACTATGTCTAACGGAATCCTCTCATCAAGCTTTGACTTCATCATCACGTATTAATCATCTCTCAAACACTCCAAATCGTGATAATTAATTATTTCATCTGAAGTATTTAATTCATTCAATTAACAAAAAGTTGATTGAAAACGTCATTAAAATCCTCGTTAAATCTTTTCTCGACTTGACAACTTAATTATCTCATCCGAAGTAATCAAAGTATTTTAAATTAACAAAAGGTTAATTTAAATGTCAATTAAATTTTGTCAATCATCTCTAAACCTCCTCTCGATCTAAAAACCTTGACAACTTAATTATTTAAGTTTACTTAACGAAAAGTTAATTAAATGTGTCAAGTATTTTTCTCCCATCATTCTTTCGACAACTAGATTATCTATAATAATATTACTAGTAGCTCCCAACGTATTTTGATAATTGTATATTGACAAAACTAGTCAAAATCAAAAAACCAAAAAAAATTGGTTGTTAGATAGGCGGCCCCCTTAATTTTAAGGGGACCGGCCTTGTTAAAATGGACAGACCCTTTATCTTTAGGGGGACCGGCTATTTAATTCGCCAAACAAACCATTTTTCTGCAAAACCCATTACCAAACACACCATTTTCACTCCTCCCTTCTTGCTACTGCTGTGACAAACACACACACTCAAACGCTTCAAAATTCAATCCCCAAACTCAATATCCATCCAATTTTGCAAGAGGCAAATACCTACAACGTGATTAACAACATATATTGTAAGATTCACCATACTTTTCTCTTTCAGTTTCATTTAATTTTGCTCTTAATCAAAATTAGGTATTTTTGAATTTTTGTGTCTTTTATATTTTTGTGATCAGGTCTAGGTAATTCATAACTACTATGACTCCCATAGTAATAGGAATTCAGAATCTTCAATAGGAATGAATCACTAGTATTTTTTTTTGTTAGAAAAATTTACATACATTTTCGATTTTTTTTATAAAAACTAGAAAATTTCGAACAAGTACTTGTACATTGTTGATTCATGCCAAAAACATGCTAAAAGTAATCATATATTGATCATCAAAGCTTACACAACTCAATATATATTTTTCGAATCAATGGATGAAATTTTATAATAATAAAGGGGTGTTTGGTTCATATCTTAGGATTGTAGTCTAGAGTTGAAATGATCTTCACCACATTTTTGTCACGTGTATAGACACATAACTAACATATATATAAGTCATCAAGATATATAATTCATATATATATATTGATACATTTAATAAAAACTATAAAATAAAGGGGCGTTTGGTTTAACGTTTTAGAACATGGTCTTGAGTCAAAACAAACACTATTTCATTTTCGTCAAGTCATATGTAATGAACTCACTTTAGTCGGCAAAATATACAACTTAATGTATATCTTTCGACATTCTTAGTCA
>BQNB010121708.1:0-20411 GCA_026074375.1 Tanacetum coccineum
ATATGAAGATTCTGGAAGATATCAATTGTTGGGAAATTTGATGAGACAAAATGAATAAAAGAATGAAACACAAGGGTCTAAGTCGGGTAGATGGAATTCTACAAAAGATAAAGATTCTGGAAGATCTCCTTAAGAAGATAAAGATAATAGAAGATATTCCTTAATGTTTAAATGATTTAATTATCTAATGTTATCTTCCTTTGTAAGTCTTGGACTCCTTATGTTATAAAAGGAGGTTCCAGGCGTGTAGTCTAGGTGTGCGCAGAAAATGTATTCGACTAAAGGTGTGTGTGTGTTAGGCGTGAGTCTTATTATAGATGCCTAGTGTTTAGCCTCAAGGTCAAGGTAACTTGATCCTGTTATAGTTCATTAATATAACTGTTCTACTATTGATCAAAGTAGAATTGGGACTTAGAGTAATTGTTATAGTGAAGATAATGATGAAAACCTTGTTATGATATCAATGTTCTTATGCTATTTTCGCTATGCATATTCTTTTTGTTCATTGTTATTATTATCCTAGATATAAAGATCTAAAAAATCTGAGCTATAAACGATCTCAGAATCTATCACGTGTTTAGGTTCTATCAGGTGGTATCAGAGCCACGGGGCTCTTGATCTAGGATCTTACAAGGTTATTGTTATCGAATTTATGAAGAAAAAAAGGTGTCGAAATTCTGTTCTTGGTTTTAGGTCAAAATTGATGAAACTAGGGTTTTTCAGCAAACCCTAAGTTGATATTGTTTCAAGATCAGATTCGTTGGTGTTTATTGTGTGCCATGACAAGGGTTTACACCTAACCCTAATAATGAATTCAACAAGGACAACAAGAGCATAAGAAGGTTTCTAATGAATTCGTTGATGTTTATGACTTACAAGATTTAGGGTTACTAAAACCCTAACATAATTCGTCATTAAAGGTTTCTTAGAATTGAGGTGTTTAAATTGCCGACTTCAAGGAATATAAGCCAGAAGGTTGCAAGGTATACACTGGTTTAAATCCTTGATTATGTTTAGGGTTTGCTGTGAATATTTGTTAAGGTATCGACAACCCTACCGCTCTTATTCGAATAACATTACTGGTGGTTTAAGAAGAAGCGACTAAGGTTACTAGATCCAATACAAGTTATGCTAATAATCAAAGTAACATTACTGTTATTTTTTTACTTCTTTTGTGTTGCCAAGGAACTATTATTACTACTGTTAGATGTGTGATTCATCAATAAGAACAATAGTAAAACTTAATACTGCTGTCTAGCATGTTAGTGCTGCTCTTAGTAGTTACTGCTGCTAGGGATTTTGATCGTCAAAGCACAAAGGTTCGTTGAGGTTTTTGGCCTAAAAGAGAAATGTCATGATAGGTTTACTGGCTGCTTTCATCACGACATGTTGCTGGTCTATGGTTAGGATATCAAACACACATGGTTTGCATAAGGATATTGTGCAACTTTTGGAAGTCTGTTCAAGTTTTCCAGTTTTGATACTCAAAAGAAATTGAACACTGGTATGTTAATGATGCCTTGAATATGATTTATATAAGTTTAAGCTAGTGGCATGGTTAAATGTAGTTAATACTGCTATTGGGATCAAAGGAAAGTTAAAGCTGCCTATTTTCACATAGTACTGCCAAACGGAGTTAAAAAGTATATGTTTATACTGCTCGACAACAACTTAGTACTGCTTGCTTTGGGATTAGTACTCTTCTTACGTGTTAATACTGTCAGATTTATCTACATTAGTACTGCCCATTGGAACTTAATACTGACAGTTTACATTACTACTGCTGGGCTTAGAAAGTTTATACTAGTAGTTACATCCGATATTGGACAGAGAAGGCTTTTGGTTCTCGGATGGGAAAAGGTTATCGGATGACACACACATGGTTTGGATCTCGGATAGAACAGGATGCTTCGTTTAAGGGGAAGCTAACATATTGATTTTGGTTTAAATGTTTAAAGGCTCATTTTTAGGATTATTTGAATTAATTGGTTATGGAGATTATTATTTATCACTTATTTGATGATGAAGTGGAATTACTTGGGTACATGTTCTTATCATATCTTAAATGGCTTACAACGTTTAAAGATAACTTGTTCGTTTTATATGGTGTTAACGTAGACTTGCAAAATCTAGCAATGTGTGATTTCTAAACTTATGGTGCTTAATTCTCACATTTGCTATCACTTTAAGCAGTTACGTTGTTGTGCTCAGTGTCTCATATAGTTGAGGATTTTGTCAAGAGATTGCGGTCTACTTATACTTTGGTCTACGTATGAGTTTGGAGTCACATGAATAGTACAAGACATAAGACACAAGTTTGGGTTATTCTACTTTAGCATCAAGTTCGTTATACTTAGTTTTCTTCATCAATAATCATTACAAAAAGCCTACAAAATTCGAAGATTTAAAAGATGGTAAACATATTAGTTTTAAGGGAAGCTTAATTGACAAAATGTTTAACCATCAGGATATGTTCATGCATCACTTGAGGTAAAAGGTTTCATTACTACTGCTAGTTGTTTATTACTACTGCTAGTTTAAATTTCTACTGTCTTAAATTCATTATTCTTTTTATGCGTCATGGAGGGTAATTTGAGACATTAGAAGGCTGGATTAGTAGTGTAGTATGTGATTTGTAGTTGTAAAGATTCAAGTTACTTATCTTTACAAGACTCCTATTGGATTATGACAAAAAGGGGAAAAAGATTATAGAGATATGATTTGCAGCTTATTATGTGTGGTGGCATGGCAAGGTTACAAAGGAAATCTAAATTAAGGGGAAGTTTTTGTTACATTCAGGGAGATCCATGATCTCAACTTTAGGGGAAGCTTTAAGGCTTTATGATGAAGTTCGTACAAGAACATGTTTGTTTTGTCATCATCAAATAGGATAAGATTGTTGAGAAATCTGATGAGACAAAATAAATAAAAGAATGAAACACAAGGGTCTAAGTCGGGTAGATGGAATTCTATAAAAGATGAAGATTCTAAAAGATCTCCTTAAGAAGATAAAGACAACAGAAGATATTCCTTAATGTTTAAACGATTTAGTTGTCTAATGTTTATCTTCCTTTATAAGTCTTGGACTCCTTATGTTATAAAAGGAGATTCCAGGCGTGTAGTTTAGGTGTGCACAGAAAATGTAGTCGACTAAAGGTGTGTGTGTGTGTGTTAGGCATGAGTCTTATTATAGACGCCTAGTGTTTAGCCTCAAGGTCAAGGTAACTTGATCCTGTTATAGTTCATTGATATAACCGTTTTATTATTGATCAAAGTAAAATTAGGGCTTGGAGTAATTGTTATAGTGAAGATAATGATGAAAACCTTGTTATGATATCAATGTTCTTATGCTATTTCCGCTATGCAGATTCTTTATGTTCATTGTTATTATTATCCTAGATATAAAGATCTAAACAATCTGAGCTATAAACGATCTCAGAATCTATCACGTGGGATCTCAGAATCTATCACGTGTTTAGGTTATATCAGTCAAGATGTGTATCCTTGCCAAGCCTATGATAGAATACTCGTCATGACCGAGCATTGAGTAAATTAGTTACATGTTAACCACATAGATTAGTGGAGTGATTTGAGTGTTTTTCATATTTCCTTATTCGGAGGTGTTTGGTTGTTAATTGTATAGATCAAATATAATACTTATCGTAAAAAAATCCTTAGGGATACTTTTCATAAACTTTTAAAGGTTAACTTGAGGGACAAGTAGGATTCAAGTGGGGGGGGGGGGGATATTTGATGACATCAAATAACGTCACTTTTATAGCATCATTTATCCCTTGTTATTAAACCTGATTTTGTATAATTATTGCAAAGAATTGTTATTTAATCATTTTGTATTTAAGAATTGTTGTAATTATGGAGTATTTGATGAAAAGTTAAAATATAGGCACGCATTCTAGAGCTTAAACAAAGGCATTTTGAAGATTACTGTTCTGACATCCAATACGCCGTATCTATCAAGGAAGATACGGACGGATACTTCTGTACCCGCCACTTCACTAAAGACCACGAAGGAACTAGATCATTACGCCTTTATCCGAGAATCCTTTATCTAAGAAACCCTAATACGTCGTATCGAAGATTTCGATACGCCATTTCGACCTTTTTTTCAGACCTTATAATAGAATAACTCAAAATGAGTTTTATAGTGTTGCTTTAAATATATTTCGATACCTAAACCATAAAAGTCGATTTTTAGAGGAAAAGAAGAGGTCTTGCAACGTAATCAATTCCATAGGAAACAACTTGTAATCTCCTATACTCTTGTAATCGTTCAATTTTGGTATCATTCGTTAACTCGGTTAGTTTACCTTGGCTAAATTATTACTCTTGTATTGATTATGACGTTTGAAGGCTAATACCTTCAGGTATTAGCCATTATTATGAAGATCTGAATGTTTGTTTTGTTTATCTTGATTGCTTAATTTATCGTTGATTGCTTGTTTATGTTTATCAGTTTATACTTGTTTACGTGCTTTTGTATGCGACCTATCATTCAACTGGATCTAGTGATACGGACCAAGTAATCTAGATGCTGGGATGGCTCTCCATATAGTGATTTATACATCTAGACCAATAGGATCACAAATAACGACCTATCTTTGCCCTTAGATTGTGAGCTTAGTTGGACCAACATGTGTCCTTGAGATCAACGAGTACGTTCTCAATTAATTGGTAAAGACTTGATTAGTGGACTACTAGTGTATGAATTGCCATTAAGCAGTAAGTGGGTAAAGTCTCTATGAGCTAGGGTTTAACAAAATCACCATTGCTTTAATCCCTAAGATAGATTATAATTAGCAAAATAGGATGCTTTATGCGGATACATTTATTTATGAAAGAATTCTTCGTATCTAGGTCTTAGGAAGAAGTACCGCCTAAGTCTTAAGAATGATATGCCGCCTTGAGATAAGTAATCATTGCACTAAATAAACAAACCAAAGTTCTGATTGAATTAATAATGGTTAATACAGTTTTCATATATTTGGCTAGACCGCTCTTTTATCTTCTATTACTTTTCTTGCATGTGTTTTAGTGTCTTCAATTGATTTTAGTCACCACAAAACCCGTGCCAGTCTCTCAAGCTGAAAAACCCCCTTATCCGTTAGATTTAGGATTAACATAGGTTTAGCATAGGTTTAACATAGAATTGAACTAACTTAGTTTAGATAACCAAAATATTAATAGATTGAAAGATTGTTTCTCACTCTTAGTGATCGACACCTTACTTACCTTGAAACTACCACCGATCGAGTAAACTTCCCGTTAAAGTGCTGTTTTTGGTTAAGTCGCCAAAATATAAATTTAAAACTTGAAATCATAAAATTAACACCACACAATGACACATCAGGCTTGCACACCCGATTCATAAGATCCATGAACACCGCCGACGCATTGGTAAAACCAAACAACATGACCTGAAACTCGTAGTGACCATAACGGGAACGCGATCTTAGGAATATCATTTTCTCGAACTCTAAGTTGGTGATGACCTGACTTTAGGTCGATCTTCAAGTAAACGCTAGATCCTTGTAGTTGATCAAACAAGTCGTCACTCCTTGGGAGCGGATAACGGTTCTTCATGGTTAGCTTATTCAGTTCTATATAGTCGATACACATTCTGAAGGATCCATCCTTCTCTTTGACAAATAGCACTGGGGATCCCCAAGGCGAGGAACTCGGTCTAATAAACCCTTATGTGTGAAAGTTCTTACAATTGACTAGACAACTCTTGTATTTCTGAAGAGGCTAATCTATTAGGCGCTCGTGCCACTGGTGTAGCCCCAGGTACCAAGTTAATTTAGAATTTGACCTGTCTAGTCGATGGAAATCCTGGCAAATCTTCGGGAACGAGATCTAAAAAATCCCTAAAAATAGGCACGTCTTCTAGTCGCTTCTTCTCTGACTTTTTCTCCGTTCTTTTCATAATGATGTGTGCTACCAAGATCAACACAAAATAAACAAAACTGTTAAATTAGAATAATTTTATACAAATTCCACTTTTTGCAAGTTATTGTTAGCATTTGGCCTTTCAAATTCTAATCCAAATGTACCCTACTTAAATCTGAATAAGCAGTTTAAAAACTAATCTTAACAGAAAATATGAACTCCTAATCAATCAAAAATTTATTAAGCACAATAAAAAGCTAAACTCGAGCTTATTCTAGCTTATCGTATCGAAAAGTGTTTAAAAACAAATGAAAATTATTCGAATGAGCTTAGAGAGCTTATAGGATTCATTTTATCAAGCTTTTAAAATCTTTTGTAAGAATAGGCTACAAAAATAAGCAACGAATATTTAGCTTATAGAATAAGAGCTACCTAGATAAAATGAAAAAGTAAAACGAGTGATTAAGCATCAAATAAGCAAATCGAGATCTTAGATCAACTTCAAAACATCTTTAATTCATCATCACAATAAGCTTGAGAAATAAGCAAAGTACATTAAGCAGAAAAATAGAAATAAGCTACTATACATTTGAAAATAAGCTAAAAATAAGAAATCTAAACTAATAAAAACTAACTAACTAACTCCTCAAAAGTGAGGGGTGGCGTCTTCATTTATAGGGTGAGAGAAGGGGAGAAATTGTAAATTAGCCTTCGATCATCACACAATAATTAGCCAATCATTGGCTGCACATTCCCTTCATACGGATCGCCACATTTGATAATAAGATCCAGACGGTAAGAGTGTGACACGTGTACTAGAAAGCTGCTTCCATTATGCGCATCATTATTACTCGTTGGATCAGTTATCAATTTGCAATGCACAATTGAAACTCATTACTTGCCCCGCCACGTGGCTAATTATGATTCGCCCGAAATTAGATAGTGCTCAAGCACATGCTCCTAACTGATTTAATTTGATGTCATGTGACCATGATGTTACATGATGTCATCACTTTCATAGCAAATTTATTTATTTCTTTGTTGGGCTTTAACTTGTTTGGGCTGGCCGGGCCTATTAAGCGGGTTACGGGCTGGCCCAATAAAATCCGAAGGCACCGTTGAACTCGTCTTCTCGGGCTCTTTTCGATCCCGTGCTCGGTTTTGTCTTTATTTTTGTCCTTTTCTTGATATCCGGTACCTGTACATACACAAACACAAAAACAAGCATATATTTGCAATTTTTAATAAGTTTTTGGTCTTTTGGGTTCGTTTTACAAGGTAAAAGATATGTATAAAATAGCAAATACCAAATTTCCCTATTACTAGGTTTTGTCGGTGTCCTAACGCAAATGATTATAAATACGCGTTTAATACTAAATTCCAATCCCCCCAAAATAATCACCTTTTAAAACGTTAGCAAAGTTGCTCATCTAAAGGGTTTAAGGAGATCAATAGTTAGAAGAAACGCCCCGTTTTTCAATTTCAACATATTTTCTATTTTTTATGCCTTTTTTCATACTCAATCACTTATAACATTTTTATTATTATTATTATTATTATTTTAATTTTTTTTTTTTATTTTTTTACTGAAAATTATTATTCATTATTATTAGTATCTTTATATATATATATATATATATTTTTTTTTTTTAAACAACACTTCATTAGAATAGTAAAGATTACAACAAATTGGAAGGGAGCCGAGATACTATCTGAGCCCCCACTCCTTTAGCAATAGCAAAACTAATCCTATTAAAAATATGAATAGCTGCACGTGCCCCAATGTCTTGAACCATGGAAAACTTTCGGATCCGCTTGAGCAATGTTACAGCGTTTGCCTCTAATTCCCCCAAGGAGGAGAAAGAAAAGGGAAGAAAACCATATCCAATAGCTGCACACTTTATCCATTTACTTACCACGTTACGCTGTGCAGCGGTCAATCCACGCGACTCTGTGCGCAAAATTGTCATCCCGGTCCGTGTCAAAGGAGAGGACCCTGTCAAATCCACACACACATCAAGCCCTCCATCCCACGAATAAAGTAAAATATCCGCAGGACGTAAGGCTTTGTCACCATCTCCACTAAGCCCAATGTCAACTTATTATTATTATTATTATTATTTTTTTTTTTTTTTTTTTCATTCTTTGATAATACTTAGGATCATAAAACAAGCAAAATAAATTCATCGTCCCCAACTTTCACTTTTCTATACTAAGCTTAAAAACAAGATCATTGTCAAATACAAGTCATGATACTAACTATCTACTCATAATTTACTAAATGTGTACTTACTTTTTCTCCGCAAATATCCTAAGTTTGTATCTCTAGATTTTATTTGAGTCATATACCCGAAGGCTCTTTAGACTTGTTGTCGTATTTATTTAATCCAAAAATTAAAGAGGGTCGGTTTTGAAAATAAAGTTTAGCCTTCACCCTTATCCTTGGTAAACCAAATGAATTGACTGAAATTTGGCTTTTGTTTGCTTTGCCTTAATTCATGTCATATACCCTAAGGCTCTTTAAGACATAAATCAAGTAATATTATTTTCACCATATACCCTAAGGCTTTTATGGTGAAATAAACTTTAGACTGATATAATCACTAATTTTATAGTAACCATATACCCTAAGGCTTTTTATAGGTTCAAAAAAACAATTTCATGATAGTATTTTCTTATGCCACTAATACCCTAAGGCTCTTTAAGGGCAAAAAAGTTATAAAATAACTTAAACTCTACTACTTTACCATATACCCTTAGGCTCTTTAAGGTATAAGTAAAGCAATAAACATGTAAAGCATATAATAAGCCAAAATTCGAATCATCGACTTCCAAATCAAAGGAAAGTTACTAAAAATTAAGTTGAACCGGACAACCTTATTTATTAAACATTTATGCATATAAGTGAGACAAACTAATGAGAGAAAAAGCCACAATTAATACTTATGAGCTTGAAAGAAGTCCAACTATTCTACGTTTAGCATCATGACTTATACTCGACTCTATCATTTCTTGTTCTTCGCAATTTAAAATATCTAAGAAAGAGACTCGCGAATGCTTAGCCTAGCGAATTAAGATCGGCTCTTTAACAAGTCACATAGACTGGCAACAATCTTAACTCTAATAAATTGAGCTCGGCATAATGGAATAGCCGAATATGACTAGCAACAAATCGATTTAAATATGTTAAGGAAAAAAAGTAAGGTACCAAAAAACCGGTTGGGATCAAAATTTTATTTTTCAGTTTTCTCCTTTTATTTGTGTCCCAACACTTATTTCATCACTATGTATTCCAAACATTTTCACTTTTTTATGCTCTAAAATTTATAAAATTTTTTGTTCTATTTTTCTCATAAAATCACATATTTTTAGTGGAAAAAAATACAAAGGGTGGTTTCGTGAGAACAAACGATCGCTATGGTATAATCAAGATCAGATAGACCCTCCCCCCCCATACTAAAAATCATCACATTGTCCCAATGTGAAAATTCCAATACCCCCATATCTAATTTCAAGGCTATAAACTCATAGTATTAAAGGGTTCTCTATGCAAAATTAAAGCCCATTTATTAAGTATGCTAAAGTTAAACGGATAAACTATAAGATTAGGATATAGGATTCCCTAAATGAAGCTGAGGATATGAAGCTCGAATGAATGGACAAAACCATGAGCATGAGAGTCTTCAAAATCCGGTATCCTGGACATAAAATCACAAAACACAAACCACGAGAAAGGAAAAGGCGAGCCTTTACACATTAATTGTTAGAAAATAGATAAAAGATAGAAACGCTTGTTTTTGTTAACCGAGTCACGAGCTTGACTCGACCCGAATTCGGTGTCCATGGGGGGAAGCAATGGAAAAGATAAGAAAATCTCTATCGGGCTTTCATAATGTTTGGCTAATCATTAAAGCATATGAAAGTTCCAGTCCAGGAGATGCCACCAGGCTTAAGTGGAAAGTGCCGAGGTTCAATATGGTGTCTTCACTCCCGGTGGGAGAAGGTAAAGGAGAATCCACAGGGTAGGTAAGAATATGGAAGGACAGAAAAGTCTGACATGACAAATGTGAAGGAATCGTCATCTTCAACATTTTGGAGAAATTTAATCTCACCTCCCTCTGGGGTAAAAACATTTGGTCTTCAATTAAGCTCATCAAAAATTGTTTAATATGGGTGCACCGGGTCAAAATTACCAAAGCAAATTTCAAACATCGGTAGGTTACCGAAGAGAGGATGAGAGTTGACGGAATCGAAATGAAATGATTCAAACTGAGGAAGTTCCACAAGAGGGTCATTTGAATTATCAGAAATAACAACGCTAGTCAACCCTCCCTGATCAGGCTCAATCTCAAAAAGAAACGAATCATATTCGGGAAGAGAGTTATTAGCATGAGTAGTGGTATTGCACTTCTGTCTTCTTCCGTTTATGTTGCTAAAAGTCTCGAATTCGGGTAAAGAATTAATCCAATATGAGAAAAATAAGTATCGGACTTCTCAAAAATTGAATCACTATCCGTGACAGGAATAGGAAATGAAAAGGGAGACTTGAGAACACGATTAGGAGTAGGGTTGTTATTCAAATATTCGATGTTAGTAATAAGACGACTAATGTTTAACAATTTCTCTCGAAGAATAACGTCTTGGATTTAAAGAATATCTTCTAAATCAAACTCTTTCTCTTCTTGGTCAACATTCACCTCTTCTAAGCTAACGTACTCGATGTCCTCAAAATCATCGTCATCACTTGAAGTATCATCATTGTTGGAATTGGATAAAATCTCAGAATGATCACTCAAAGCATCAAAAGTAGAAGAATCATCACAAACGGGCACATCACATGTATCGTTGAAAATACCCTCTAACTCACTTGGGATTGGGACAAGGTTCTTAACACTAGACTTTATTATTTCGTCCGATTCCGTTTTCGGAATAGTGTCAAGATGCTCGTCTCCCATACTTAGAGAGTTATCGGGTTCCTAGTCTGTAAGTTGGGTGTGATTGCTTTTAGGCTTTCTTTATAATAATAGTATACTCAATCCATCGTCATCGACGTTCGTAGAAAATGGACGATTCAACTCTGGACAATTAATATTTATCTGATAGTCTCTTTCTAATATTTCGCACATTTCAGGAGTTTAGCTCAATTCTTGAATATTCTTGTGATATTGCTCGTCCGTCAAAGCAATACTTAATTTCGCCAAAGCTCTCCAAGAAAGTTATCAATATAACCTTTGGGGTGTTACTCCCAAAGTATACGAATAAACTTTCCTTATTAAGAAAGTGTAAATGTCGTTATTAAACACTTCCACATCTTGATTGATCATTAGAAAAATTCCATATGGAGTAAAACTTTGAACTGCCGGCTCCTCCTGCTTTGGTTGAATTCCTTTAAGAATTTGCAAATCATTTATAATCTTAAGAAGCAAATCTTGCAAAACTTCAGGTTGAATCTGCTCTTCTTCCACAGCTTGCTTAATTTTAAGAAATCTTTCCTCAGCTAGCAATAAAGCCATGCACTTTTCATTAGGAGGTATATGATTATACTCCTTTAAAAAGGCTTGTATAGCTTTCATTAAGTCTTCTTGAGCTTGCAAAATTTCTTTACTTTTTTTGAGGAGCATAAAATTGTGGGAAATGCGAGGGTTTTGAAATTGGTCAAAACCAGAAGGATTAGAATTATAGAAATCATGGTTCATCGGTTGACACTGAAAAGTCGCATGAGGACCCCCGCAGTTTTCACAATAAAGATATTGACTTCTCAAATTTGTGAACAATTGGTGAAGTTAGTGGTAAGTTATTATCGAAGTTTTGATTGAAACACGAGTCGTGATTGTAGATAAACGGATCTTGTGTTGGACAATCGTAACCAAAATGTGCATCGTTTCCACATAACTCACAAATATTCGTCTCGTACCTGGGTTGTGGAGGATAGTCGGAAAAATTGAGAGAATTCGGATTTGTATCATATTGACAATGAAAACAATTTCCTTCCATAACGATATTTCCACACCTTCGCAATTACATTGTCGACAAATTCGAACCAATCTAAGGACCTCCACACCCGTAGCAACTTGGTTGGTAATATGATGACATCTTGTCGAGAATTAAAACAATTTAGAGGATAAGAGAAAGAATTAAACGGATTGGAGGATAAAGAAGAATATTTTTAGCTTTTTTAAATAATAATACATAAAGAAATAAAAATAAGAAAATATTTTTGTTTCACCAAATAATCAACAAACTTAGGGTGCTCCCTTAAGTGAAATTCACAAAAGAGGTGCACCTTTTTCGTAATTGACACCAGACGGTTACTTTTTGATTTTTTAATTTTTTTGATTATTTAATATATAAAAAATTGAGAAAATAAAATATTTTTGTATTTTTTTATAAAATAGAAAAAATATTCACAAACGGAAAGCGATAACTTCACGAGGAAGGTTCTTCAAAACACTAATCTTCGAAATACGAAACCAAGATAGTCGTAACACCACTTCCCCGGCAGTAGTGGCGCCAAAAATTGTTCGTGATCCAAACACACTATTTATATAAATATAATAAATATTAGTAATACAAGGATGCTACATTTATATATAGTAGGTTATTTTCCGTCGGATTTAAGAACAAACTTTTAACAAAGTTGTCTCAAAAAATCGTGTTAGGCAAATCGAAAACAAGACTTAATCGATATTAAATCACCAACATTTCTATAAAGCGAGATTTAAACCTTAAACTAACTAAATAAGAAACTGAGAATTAACGAGATAAGTACCTAATAAGCTCTACAACGAAATAAGCAAGAAACACGAATCACATAACCATCCGAATAAGCAAATAGGCTTATAAAATTTTGATCAAGCAAAATAAACTTACTTTAAACTAAATAAGCAGTTTAGAAAACTATTTAACAGAAAATATGAAACTCCTAATCAATTAAAAACTTATTAAGCACATTAATAGCTAAATCGGGCTTTATTCTCGCTGTATCGTATCGAAAAAGTGTTTAAAAAAAATGAAAATTATTCAAAATTGAGCTTAAGAGCTTATAGGAATCATTTTATAAGGTTTTAAATCTTTTGAATAATTATAGGCTACAAAAAAAAGCTTCGATAATTTTAGCTTTATAGAATAAGCTAATCTCGAAAAAGAAAAAGGAAAACGATGTGATATTTAGCATCAAAATAAGCAAATCGCGAATTTAGATCAACTTCAAACATTCCTTTATTTTCATCATCACAATAAGCTTGAGAAATAAGCAAAGTACATTAAGCAGAAAATTAGAAATAAGCTACTACACATTTGAAAATAAGCTAAAAATAAGAAATCTAAACTAATAAAAACTAATAAAAACTAACTAACTAACTCCTCAAAAGTGAGGGGTGGCGTCTTCATTGATAGGGTAAGAGAAGGGCTGGAGAAATTGTATATTAGCTTCAATCATCACACATAATTAGCCATCATTGGCTGCTACTTTCCCATCCTCGGATCGCCACATTTGACAATAAGATCCAGACGGTTAAGAGTTGTTTGTTACCCACGTGTTTTGTATAGGGAAAGTGCTTCAATTATGCGCATCATTGATTACTCGTTGGATTAGTTTTCAATTTGCAATGCACAATTGAAATTCATAACTGCCCCGCCACGTGGCTAATTTTTTGATTCACCGAAAAATAGATAGTGCTCAAGCACATGCTCCATATTGAATTTAATTTGATGTCATGTGTCCCATGATGTTACATGATGTCATCACTTTCATAGCAAATTTATTTATTTCTTTGTTGGGCTTTAACTTGTTTGGGCTGGTCGGGCCTATTAAGCGGGTTACGGGCTGGCCCAATAAAATCCGAAGGCACCGTTGAACTCGTCTTCTCGGGCTCTTTTCGATCCCGTGCTCGGTTTTGTTCGGTTTTGTCTTTATTTTTGTCCTTTTCTTGATATCCGGTACCTGTACATACACAAACACAAAAACAAGCATATATTTGCAATTTTTAATAAGTTTTTGGTCTTTTGGGTTCGTTTTACAAGGTAAAAGATATGTATAAATTAGCAACTACCAGTCTCTCAGACTGAAAACCCCCCTTATCTATTAGATTTAGGATTAACATAGGTTTAGCATAGATTAGACGAACTTAGATTAGAAAAACCAAACTATTAATAAATTGAAAGTGTTTCTCGCTCTTAGTGATCGACACCCTACTTACCACGAATCTACCACCGACCGGGTACACTGCCCGTTAAAGTGTTGTTTTTGGTTAAGTCGGCCAAATATAAATTTAAAAATTGAAATCATAAAATTAACACCACACAACGACACATCAAGTTTTTGGCGTCGCTGCCGGAGAGTGAAAATTTAATCTTGATTTTTATTTGATATTTTAGTTTTTAACATTAGATTAGATCTAAAATTTTTATATGATATGTACTAATAAAAAGAAAAGAAAAATATTTTTGTGTTTTTTAATATGATATATTAACAATAAGACAAGTTCAGATCAAAGTCGGATAACAATCGTAGCAAATGCCTCCCCGGCAACGGCGCCAAAAATTGATTCGTCAAATAGTATACACTTATATAGCAACCCTAATACAGATCCTAACCGAATGCCCTTGACCAAGGCAAAAGGTCAAATTCCACAAAAGGATAAAATACACAAGATAGAATCAATGATAAAAAGATTCCGGAAGAGATATTCCCGGGTCGTATGTCCCAACGAGGCTGCAATTGAAAGTAATCCTGGTTTGATGAGAAATTGAATGATGGAGAATATTTAGATATGATGGAAACACTGATATAATTACAACTAAAATTAATTAAATAAAACCTAATTTAATCTACGGGAAACAGATATAGGAAATGGGGATCTTAAAAACTACGGGAAACAAAATTAGTTATAGGGAAATCCTAAAATTAAATCTATACTAAAATACGGGGAACAAAATCAGGTATCGGGAAACCTAAATACTAAAAATTAAGAAAATAAATGCTAAATTAAATTAAAAATTAAAATTAAATTCTAATTAACTTAATTTGAAAAATAAAGAAAACTAGAACTAAAACGGAGGTCGTTTGAATGTAAAACGAAAAGAAACGGTAAAACGTACCCGGTAAAACGGGTCTAAGACTGAAATTTAAGAAAAATTAAGCCTACACTAAATTTTATATTTTTCCTAGACACTAAATGACAAAAGAAAATTTTATAAAAAAGAAAAATATTTTTTTATTAATTTTTGGATTTTTTTTTGAATTTTTAAAGATTAAAAACTAATTAAAACTAAGAAAATAGAAAAAGACAAAAAATAAAAGTTATAAAAATTCTGAAAAAATAAAATTAAATAAAGAAAAAATTAACAATTCTAAAAATATAAAAATGCCCAAATGTTATGAATAAATTAAAAGTAATTAAACTAATTAAATCTAAACCTAATTTAATTAATTAAATTAAATAAAACTAACTAAAGTTAACTATAGGGACTAACAGTGAAAAGGATATAAGGACTAACGAAGTAACAGGGTACTTAACAACAGGGACTAACTCTGCTAACTATAAAAGAGAAAATTACACAATTGGTCCCTGAGGTGGACCCCGATATGCAAGCTTAGTCCAAAGTGCTTATTATGCAAAAGTCAAAGAAGCAAAGTTGTAAAGGGGACTTAGGAGAACATTTTTTATAAAAGGTGCATAAGCTGAAATCCACTAAATAAGCCAGAAACTTAAGCTTTTGGACTGACAGAAGCTAAATAAGCTTATGGCTTATTTTTCTTTCTTATTGGGGTTTAAGCTAACAAAATAAGCTAAAATCTATGGGGGACAGTTAATAAGGAGAGGGGAGTCCTAAATAAGCTAAGGTATCTAGAATAAGCCCTAAAATAAGCTGGAAATGCCCTAAGATAAGCTGAAATCTTAAATAGCTATAATGACAGTTTATAAAAAAAAACAGAAAAAGGCCTACTTAAGGCCTAAATTAAGCTAACCTAGAAAGGGAGATAAGCTATAAGATTTTGGGAGCTTAAAGAACAATTAATAAGCTATACAATAAAGAAGCTAAAGTATAACTAAGTGTTCTAGTGATAAATAAGCTGGAAAAAGGGGTTGAGATTGGATGCTCAGCACCAGGGGAGGCAAGGCAGTGGCTTAAGGGGACTTTTGGGCTTATGAAAATAAGCTCTTAAGACTTTTTTTTTTAGCCAAATCCAACCACAAACAGATTAATAGGGGTGGTCAATGAGCTTATTTCCAAACTATGAGAGCTTAAGGCCTAATTAAAACTGCTGACATTAGGGCTTAAAAATGGCTGATTTCAAGAATTATGCATACATACACACTTGGCTATATTGGTATAACTCAAAATGACCAGGTCAAAAGGGTTTGGTGTTAAAATGGCTAGAAACAACACAACAAGCACAACCACAGTGTGCTTAAGCTGCATAAGCATCTGGAGTGTTTTACTCACTTTGGGGCTAAATGGAAAATATTGACAGAATACAAAAAAGTTTCCACAAAACTTATTTAACACTAAAATTGAGATTTAAATGGCCTATTAAACTCCACACACTCAGCCAAGTTTGCTGATGGTTACCACCCATGTACAAAACCGCCCATATGACCACATTTAAGGTTAAACCAAACACCCCCTTAATTTATAAATTCAGCTTCTTCTTAGCTTTTTAAAAAAGAAATAAAGGGTATTAACGAGATTATATGCTTACTTAACAACTCTTACACATGTGGTGTACAGATTAAACAGGTTTAAAAAGTCTAATTTAATACTTCGAATTTTTAACAAATGCAATATTTCAAAAAACTCTTAACTTTTATTAATGCTGAAAATACTACAACATAAACTTTAAATAAACTGAATACAACACTTTCAAAGTAAACTTAACTAAATTTTTAAACTACAAAAGTAAAAACAGGGGTTATGGTACTCGGCTGTCTCTTCCTTATTAATCGAGTGCTCAGAGTCTTTCCTTGGTCCTTGGGTTGTGTTTTGCTTGTGAGTACAAAGCCACCAAAGCATCCTTGCCCACCATTCCATATACATCATTCTCAGGCCATTGAGGTCTTCGTGTTTGAGTGGGATTGCCAGTGAAAAGTATAAGGGGTATTGGGGATTTTGGGAATGTATGGGGAGAGCAGGGAAAGTACTAGGGAGGGTGGTTTGGCCTAGAAAACATGGGATGAGGGAGGTTTGGGTTTTGGCGGTAAACGGGTTGAGGTACAGTTATGGGTGTAACGGTTTAAAGAGAAGTATGGGGAAGAGGCAAAACTAGCCCTTCAACTTTCATTCTCTTTTCATTTCTTATAAGCCGAAAAAAAACAGTTATAATTAGGTTTAGAAAGTGACACTTTTGGTCCCCGCGTTTTATAACAAAAGAGTTAAAGAAAGGTTTTGGTAAATTGCAAAAATGGTCCCTCTGGTTTTATAAAAAGAGAAATAAAGAAGGATTTGAACAATTACAAAAACAGTCCTTGGCTTTTAAAATTGTAAAAGAAATTCCAATTGGCAGTTTCAGTCCCTGGACTCTTTTACTTTTTCTTTATAAAATACTTTTGAAAATAACACAACAAGTCCCTATGGTTTTGTAAAAAGGTTATTGGGCTTGGGTTTTGTGTTTGGGCTTGTATTGGGCCCACTGGGTTTGGGTTTTGTGTTTGGGCTTGTATTGGGCCCACTGGGTTTGGGTTTGGGCCCAATAAGGTACAGGTTTGGTTATTGGGCTTTTTCAAGCCCAATAAGGTTATGAAGTGGGTTTTGTGTGTAAAATGGCTGAGATTGGCTGTAACTGGGCTAGGATTGGGCCTTCAAAGTCTTCACAGTCTTTGTCAATTGCACACAAATGGGCTGTTGTAATTGATTGAGGGCCCATTTGGTCTTCACAGTCTTCGTAGTATACTATTGAGCTTTCCCGGCCCATCAGATGGGTTAAGATTGCATCTAATAGTATTCTTCAGTTCCGGCTTTGGTTTGACTGTTGATTCTTCTGGATTGACTTTGACTTTGACTTTTTTGGTCTTTGGCCTTGATTTTTCACAGTCTTTTCCATTCTATGCTCAGTTTTGTCATTTTGGCTTGGTTTTCTGTCTTTTTGTTGTACCCCACTTCCCTGCACAATACAAATTCAAAACAAACATATATTTGGCAGTTTTTGTCTGTTTTTGGTCATTTAAGCTCGTTTTTAGAGGTAAAAGAAATGTGTAATTAAGCACTTATCCAATCCCAAACTAAGTTAATGTGTGTCCTCACGCAATGTTTATTAGTAGAACATATGTAAGCTCGTTTTCACCATTTTCTGAATGTACACAAACAACAAATAATATTTTTTGGATTTTCTCATATTTTTAACAAGTTTGACTTTCTTTATTTTTTTAACAAACTCGTGGAACATAGAATGATAAAGCGTCCCGTAGAGTGATCTAACGAGATGTCCTGCGGATAAATTCATCGTCATCGAATTTCACAAGATCCAAGATAAGCAATTAACAAGATCATTGTTGATTATAAGTTTATATGTTAAAGCCCTCTACTTATGACTTGTGAATTTTCAACTCCCCAACATGGATATACGATTAGAATGTTGTACTCATTTATAATTTAACGAGGATGAGCATCTTGACACTATTTCGGAAACGGATTTGGACGAAGAAATTGAGTCCAATATTGAGAACCTTAACCTAACCCCAAGTGAATCCCAGGATTTATCCGATTACGTAAGCGAGTGTGATTTGCCATTTTGTGATAATTCTCCCGATTTTAACAAAGATTCTGAGATTTTCTCTAATCCTCTCTTCGATTCTAATGATGATTATACCTCTAGTGATGACGAGTCATTTTCTGAGGAAGATGTTCCGGTAGAAAATTTTAAAATTTACTCGAACCCTTTTCTTGAATTTGATGAAGAAATCTTTTCTAGTGAGATTAATCCGCTTTATAATGAGGTGTTAGAAGATCTCGATTCAATTCCACCGGGAAATGAAAATGATCACTTTAATGCTGAATCTGATTTAATAGAATCATTGCTCAATAAAAATACCGTGATAACTTCCCCTAAGATTGATTTCCTTCTCGAGGAGTTCGCCGGTGAGCTCGCTCTTATCAATCCAATTCCACCGGGAATTGCTGAAACCAACTTTGATCCGAAGGATGATATTCGTCTTATTAAGAAGTTGTTATATGATAATTCATCTCCTCGACCTCCGGAAGAACTTAATTTTGAAATTTCTGATGCTATAATCAAGTCTTTTTCCCCATCTCCTATCCCCGTTGAGGATAGTGACTCTCTTATGGAGGAGATCGATATATTTCTTGCTCCGGATGACTCGATACCACCGGGTATTGAGAATGACGACTATGACTCAGAAGGGGATATTCTTTTTCTTGAAGAATTGCTTACCAATGATTCCCTTTCACTTCCTGAAAATGAGTCATTTCACTTTGATCGCTATTATGTTTCATCATCCCCTCGTCCTCCTGAGAAACCACCGGATGATGATGGAATTTACTTTGATATTGGGCCCGATATGGGAGTTTTAACTGCTAAAGCTTTCAATCATGGTATTCTTGTTTCAAAAGAGGAGAAATCTCCTCACTTCTTATCTCATCGGTGCTTCAAAACTTTCCAGATCTTTTATGATTTTTCTAAAAGCCCGATGATGATCTATGGAGAGGACATTCCTATCTTGGATGTTCCGTTTCTCCATTTCTATCCTCCTTGACCAGCTCAAGTATGGGGGTCGAGTCAAGCTCACGACTCGGTTATCAAAAACAAAGCGCTTCTCGGGAGGCAACCCGTGTTTCTATCTTCTTTCTATTTTCTAATAAGTGTGACGTGAGGGGGCTCGCCTCTTCCAATCTTGTGTTTTTGTTGTCTGTGATGATTTGTCAGGATTACCTAGATTATGAAGACTCTCGTGCTCGTGGTTTTGTCCAACGCTCACTCGATCTTCACCCCTTTGCATGCTTAGTTTAGGAATCCTATATCCTTGATCTTATTGAATAACATTTAATCTTCGGCATAATTAATAAATGGCTTTAGATTTACGTGAGATTCCCTTTTATATTAGGAATATGCGTTGAAATTAGTATGAGGGGGTGGCACCCCCACATTGAGGACAATGTATCGTTCTAGTATGAGGGGGGAACTTATCGATTTGATCCCACTTGCTTTTGTTCATGTCTTTCACGTAACCCTGTTTTACCAAAAAAATACAAAAAATATGATTTTAGGCCAAAATTTAAAAAAATTTGCAAAAATAAAATAAGTGTTTATCACAAATGTTGACTTTCCGCTGGTGAGAATAAGAATAATTTTTGACTTGACCGAGCATGTTGAGCTCTAGCTTACTCCTTTAACCTGTATAAATGTATAAGCTTTTGCTAGTCTTTTATACAAGAAGCTTTAAAATGCGAATTCTAGCTCAAAAGGCCAAGATTTCGCAAGTTTCCATAAATGGCTTTAAATATGCAAAGCTTAATTTTATTTGGCTAAGCATTCGCGGATCTTTTTA
>BQNB010121710.1:0-11994 GCA_026074375.1 Tanacetum coccineum
CGAAATGTATGAGTCTCAAATTAACTTTGGTCAAAAGCAAGTGTGTAATTTGCCCAATAATTAACTGATGGAAACATGGCTAGAGCGCAAGTTATTTTCGTCTCGGTCAGATTTTGAGAACTACCTGACAAAGATTCAGAAAAATAATTTCTCCGTGTTAACAACCTAAGTTTATGTTCAGAAGACTGGAGAGAATTAAGTAGTCTGTACACAACGAATTAGAGATCATCAGTAGTTTAGGGTTGGGGTTGGGGTTGGATCCATGGCCAGTTCAGATCAGAAAGATCACAAGGGTACTTCCCGTCATTATCTTTTATATCCGTTCCAGCATTTCTCTTCACCAGTAACTCGCCAATTTCCTTTCTTTCACAAACAGCAGCATAATGCAATGGTGTTTGGCCTTCATTGTCCTTCAATTTTTGTCAAATAATAAACACTAAACATAAGTTTCTGCACGAAACAAAGCATTATGTTTTATTTAGGACACAATTATATCTAATTACCTTCAAATTTACATCAGCATTCCTGCTCAATAGCAATTCTACAACATCAATATGGCCGCGGTCAACAGCCCAATGCAATGGTGTTCGTCCCTCACTATCTGCAAATGCAGCAAGATTGTATTAGATGGTCTTTGGATATGTGTCTTAAAAGTGATTGCATGATATGAATAATCAAATTTACATAAGCAGCTGTAATGAAACATGAATAGAAAATATTGCTTGGACGTGTTGCTGCTGTTTCAAGTTGTAATAACCAGATATCGCTTAGCACAACTCTGATTACTGAATAGGCTAATAGACCAAAACGACATTATTGTGAAAAAGGTAGAGAGTCTTTGAAATATATATGCGTGGTTCAAATGGGGTTAAATTCAAGGGTAAGTAAGTAAATTTTATTTTACACTTATCTAGCACAAGATAATGAGAAGAATGATATGTTTATCAAATATTAGAAGCATAACATGTGACTCCCACCCAAGGAATAGAAAGAAGACAAAAAATAAGATAAAGTTGGAGGGATGATTTAGATAGACATATAGTAGGACCAACCCTTTGTATCTACAGAAATGCCGGCCTCAACACACTTGAGCAAGTTTTCCATATCGCCTTCTCTTGCAAAATCATGTATAGCATCCAGTTTTCTGCAAATAATATTTTAGCCATATATAACCTTACTTCAAATAAATACAAGATTAACTTTATACCTAGTAAAATTAGACCAAGAGTTGCGGATAATTGAACATTTAACCAAGAAAGGGTCAAAAATCCAGAAAGTAGCGATAATATCAAACAAACAAAAAGGTTAAAAGAATCTTACAACTCATTTCCGGACTCCTCCTCATGTTCAAAAGAGCTAAAAACAGGTCCCATAGGACTAGTATCCTTACTGGATGGTTCATCAGAATCTCCGCCTGCTCTCTTCTGTGAATTCTTATACCAAGAACAAACATAGAATATACATGAATACATGAGTCGTATGATAATAAAAGAAAATGGTTTTAAAATTGTTTTAGCATATGATCTCACAGAAGTTGAATCATCTGCCCACGTAGGGAATAACTTAGTAATGATGTCAATGTACTTCTGCATTGCTTCTTCAGGCGGCATAGCACCCAATTTATGCCATGCATTCCTGAACAAAGGCAAGAGTTCCATATGATATAGACCGTATCAGATACCCAATAGTTACCAATTCAAATGTCAATTTTGGAAACATAATCAAAACACAAACGCACCCACAAATATCTCAGATAGCATATAATAGGCATAAAAGAAGAACAAGCAATAAACACGGTGGACAACTATCTTTTGTCAACAATTTAAAAACAATTATACTACGTAATATGATATATGTACCTGTACTTAAGGCACAGCTTCCCTCGAGTGAAACAACAATAAAACATTCAAGTTATGGTATAAACAAAAAAATCTTTGTTTTCTTGGCAAGTGGGGAGGGGGACCAAAACAATGTTATTCAAGTGTTTTAACAAGTACTAGTATTTACATGTATATGACCGGGGTATGCATCTACCTTATCTTTGTCGATTATTATACAGGAATGCAACAAATTTGTTTTTATACGTGACTAGTTATTTTTTAAAGAATCGACAAGTGGAGTAGTACTTGTTAAAACACTTGAATGGGAATGCAACAAATTTGTTTTAACAGGTGATCTAACTTACCATGTAAGTGTTTTAACATTTAACAAGTACTACTCCACTTGTTGATTCTTTAAAAAATATTCTTAACTACACTGGTATTTACATGTACATGACCTCTAACTAATCACAGATACAAACAAATTTGTTGCAACTTCCCCTAAATTGATAATTATAAAGTGTTACCCATATGCCATATAATTATTAGTTTTGGGACTTCTAAACACAACATAATATTTATGGCTTGAAATCACAAACACAATATGCCAAACCCCACCCTTAACTGTAAAAACACACCTACCCAGTGTACTTTCACCAAATCTATTACCTACACATAACAAAATCTTTCACCAAATCCAAACATTAATAAAAAACAAAGTTCTTCACACAATGATATCACTAAAATCAAAATAAAATAATAATAATATCACCACTTATTTGCTTATTTTCAATGTTTGGAACTTCTTATTTCAAAGTGCTTATTTACGATAAAATTAGTACTTATATTAAACCAAAAAGCCTTTTTAATAAATGGATTTCACTTAAATTTTCCAACAAATTATTATCTTTTGAGCAATATCGTATATTTTACAAAAGAAGCAATGCAAACAGCTAAACACTATCTTCCAAAGCATGGACGGAACTTGACAAGTTTAATCGGATGGGCCAACCTGTAAACGTATTTGTTTTAGAGGGGCCGATTTAATTTTCATTTAACATTCCTACTAATAACGTCTATTAATACAAAAATGTAAGAGTTAATATGTACTTGTAGCTACAAATTTTGGTGAGGAGGCCACTACCCTTCCCGTCCCCACTAAGTTCCGTACGGAAGATCTTGTACTTTTGTTTAAACGCTCCTATTTTTAAGGTCTAATAAATTTTACACTTTATAATTACAGATAAATGACGGTTTTTGCTGAACATAGCCTACGCATACTAAGTTAAAATGTACTGTAATAAATAAAAAACGGTTTTATAAAACAAACAGCTACCACTTAGCGCGAGAAGTGATCTTAATAGCAGACGGCTGAGCAACACAACACGGCCCTTCCGTCGCAATCTTATACAATCCATACATCACCATCTTCAACTCACTCGTAACAACTCCCTTCCCACGCGCCGCCACAAACCGCGTGGCTTCACTAAACTTCTCATCCAGCTCCGTACTCTCCACACCTTCCCAATCATCATCATCATCAATAACCTTCTTACTGCTATCATCATCTTGTGGAATGATGACGTCAGCATCATGAGGTTGTTCATTGGAGAAGATGAGTGAAAAGAGCTTAGCGAGAAGGAAGGAAACAACGAGACCTGAGATTATTGATTGTGAGTACTGTAACCAGTCTGTTATAGCCATTGGAAATGAAGGAGGGTGTTTGGGAATGGGTTTTATGATTGCGTAACAGTGTTTGTTTGTTTGCGTAATTTAGCCGCGCACGTGAGTTTATTTAAGTTTTGAAGTGAAATAGTCAAAGCATGTGTTATTTGGATAGAAAGATGGTAACAAATTTACGGTATAAGCGTGTTTATAGATTTCATAAGATTTGTTATCTTTGTTGTTAAGGGAATTGGAAATAGATTCTAAAAAGCTGAATTAGAGATAATATCCGCGGTTTACTTTTACGAGATGGTACTCGCACATTGTGTGCGACGACGAGTATCTTATAATTAAAAATTAAAAATTTCAACGAATAATATTTTTTCGATTATATGTTTTTTCATGACAAATGACGATAACATTACGGAGCTAAAAGATACTCAACCATTGTTTCTTATGATAATAAATGTAACAAGAGGTTTTTAATAAATAAAAAATGAATATAAGATTTAGTTCCTCAACCATTGTTTCTTATGATAATAAATGTAACAAGAGGTTTTTAATAAATAAAAAATGAATATGAGAAAGATTACATAAACGACGATACAGAGAATAGTCAAAATACACCCCCATTTATGACTAAAATATTAAGGTAGTTTAAAGGGTCATTAAGCTCTGCTTAAATATAAGTGATTGTAAAATTATAAAACATACGGTTTGTTTGTATCATGTGAAATTAAGGACTATTCTTTCAGGAAATGTTATCGTCGATGACACCGTGTTTCCTTTTAGTTTAATGACCTTATCCCCCCATCTCGACACCTTTCTAGACACGCCTCCAAATTTAATTACTAAAACCACTCAAAGCTCAATAGTGTTATTGTTCACATGGACCAACCGACGACACCTATGTCCTCAACCCAATTTGTAGGAACCAAGATCACTTTCACTTCACCATGGATTTGATAAGAAAAATAGATAAGAAGAAAAATGAAGAAAAATAGAGAGATGTAGAGAGAGAAACTAGAGAGAAGAAAAAGAGTGGTTGTATTCTAAACAAATGTGTGTGAAACAAATGAGAACCAACACCCTCTTCACACTTAGAGAGGGGTATTTATACCACTTAATGGGCCGGCCTTGTAAGGCTTGTTGGGTCATGGTTTAATGTCTTGGGCCGGGCTCGGGATTACAATGGACCTTAGTCCGAAACTAGTACAAGATTAGATTATGTTCACGAGCCCGTTTACCCTTCTTGCCTATTACAACATAAATGAGATAAAGACCAAGATTAATAATATAATTTGAGGCTAACAATCTCCCCCTAAGCTTGGTTTCTGAGATATTCCAAGCTTTCATGTTAGACTCGTTATCTTGAGGCCAACAATCTTCCTCGAAGCGAGGCTTCCTGCAGATTCTAAGCTTTCATGTTCACAAACATATTTGAGGCTAACAATCTCCCCTAATGTGTGGTCTTTGAATTTTTAAGGTGAGATCTTGAATCTTGCTTTCATGAACTTCTTGAGATTGCTTTGTCATTGAGTTATTGAGTCTTTGGTCTTTATTATGTTGTAGGCTTGTTCCTTCATGCTGTGTGATCTTTGATCTTGAGCCTTTGTCATTGTCTTTCGACTTCGTCTTTGATTTCGAGATCTCTAAATCTTTTCCTTGTTTGTCTTGATCGTCTTTGCCACCTTGCGATCTTGTGTCTTGACCAACATGCTCATACTTTGCATCTTCTTGAAAGCTCTCTAATAATCTCCCTCGAAGCTTGGTTTATGAGGAGTTATCTTTAATATTAGAGTTTGCGAAAGTCTTTGTCTTTAATTCTTGAGCTTTCTTGATTCTTGAATCTTGATGCTTATAGTATGTCTTTGTAGTTTGAGCATGAGCATGTGGTAATGAATCGGACTCTGCTGGAATGAGGCTGCAACACCGTCGTTTGTACCTGCATTTAAATGTTAGTGATAAACAGCAGATATGGACGAATATGGCTTTGTTATTCGTCGAGATTCGGTTGCATTAACCTTCAGTTCTGTGAGGATCGTTTTACTGTATAAATACTGTACCTGTGATCAGGTAGGTTTAATTTAGAAGAACCTCCTTGACAGGGATTCTAGCTCAAAGTTTTAGATCCTCTAACGCGTATGCATTAGATTCACCATACTTGCTTGTTCTCAATACCAAAATGTCTTAAAGCAGACAACACGATATGAGTAATCAATAGTACTATAGTTCTAATAATAAATCTCAATTATTTACTGGAAACAAAGTTTGATTCACATAGAATCACACCATCATTTCTTTCTAGTTGACACAAGTTTGATTCATATAGAATCGCGCAAGTCACCTACCAAGAGCTTGTTTGATGTTGGCTCAAGCAGGATTTCCATCTTCACTGTGAATACTTAAGTATCACTTGGATGTTCTGGCAAAATCACAAGGATAATGTGTAGGACTCTTGTTAACAGCTTGTGAACTTATTGGTGTTCAACAAGTGTTTGTCATGGAATGTGTCCTAATGAGATTTATTTTATTGATCTCTTGGCTCTAGACTCGATTAGTGCGTTTTGGTTTTAGTACTCGGAGGCTGGAGCAGACTGCCACCTATTCAATATCAACTAACTCAGAGTGAGAAAGTCAATAGAAGTCATGTGTATCTCCGTGACAAATGAGACAAGTTTCTGTTGAGAGAAACTCGAATGGCTGGGAAGGGTTGTGCATTGCATCACTGGGTCCATGATGTCATTCTTTAATATCAGAATTCATCTTTGTGAAAACTGATAGATTATGTATTGACCCGGTTTCTGCCTAAGGTGTAGGGAGGGCTGCTTTATTTTCACCCTTTATCCATACATTTCTTTTTAATTCTTCAACCCCTTCAATGCTTACCAAGACGTCATTACTAACACCTTGTTGTGATTGTTCTAGTGTTAGCTCAATCTTAGTCGGCATTATTCCCTTATACTCATTCATCTCTAATCATACCTAAGGACTGCTATTTCTAACTATGGAGTGTCCTTGGGTAGATCCCTCCGGTTCTGGTTGGATCATAGGACTAATACCTAACCTAACCACCTTATGACTTCAGAATCGTCGTGAATTAAGATGTTGTTGGGTATGAGATCGTAACCATAAAACCTTTTCCGAAGAGTATCAAGCACTTTGAGTCGATTAGATCACTTATTATTTTCAAGATCACATTTTAATTACATTTCTCCCCTTATTTTAAATACTAATTCACTTAGTTTTTGAAATACCATGTGATTAAAATTTGTCATGAAAATTCTGTGGAGAAAACTTTTATACTTAGCATGAATTATATGGAACATTAACTTGCTCCCCCTCAATTTTACATATGTTTGACACCAAAAAAAAATAATACCAAGTTGTAAAATGGATATAAAATTAAGGGTTAGCATTGTTGAGCACACAATTTTGAAAGATTGTGAATTGTCATTGAGGAATTCTTGAAAAATTATGCTCAACCACTAAATCATCTTATAACATACAATCTATTGAGTAGTCATTATTATTATTGAGTTGTTATTAAGACTTTTTATAATGTTTTGAATACATAAATATTGTCATGTTATGATGTATCCAAAACATTAAAACCTTGTTTTTCGAAAAACTCCCCCTCAAACGTTGACTCCTTTTGAAAATGACATCAAATGTAGAAGAATTGTCTAGTAAAACTATATGAGGGATGGAGTGTTGAACACACAATTTTGAAAGATTATGAATCGTCAGTGAGAAATTCTTGAAAAATTATGTTCAACTTTTTTGAAAAAAACCAAATGTTAGAAGACTTCTCTTCTAACTTTAAGGATAAGCGCACTGAAACGTACACTCTCCTTTGTCGTTCGGGTCCGAGTTGCAATCTGAGAGCAATTACAAGTCATAAAGAAAATTAGAAATGACATGTTTTGAAAGCATTTGAAACTCCTGTTCGAACTTCATTTACACGCCCGTGTCGATGTTAATCAACATTTCTAGGTACGTAAATGTTATCGATTCCAAGAGACATGTCGAGAAGAATATTTTTTGAAACATTTTCTGATTTTTTGATTTTGTATTTTCTTTTTAAAATTTTATATTTTTGTATTTGGTTTTATAAAAAATATTTACATGTTGACCTCAGCATTGTTATGTGATGGTGGAATAGTAATTCCAACTCTTGTCGTGATGTAGTTGTCTTGTCTGCTGGAGGAACAACTTTTGGAACCAGCTTTGAACTAGACGGTTCATTGTTGTGGTCGTGAATTCCGAGTTCTGAACTGTTATGATCAGAAGTCATTGCTTGTTCATCATATCAGAATTTCTTGAAGCCCTGGTTTCTGAGATATCAGTCTTTTCAGCAACCAAACTCTGAGTCCTTTCTTTTTAGGATTGAAAGATGTACCTGCACTTAAGTTAAGAGTACCTGCACTGACATCAAGAGTTTGTTCGCATTCATATTGGTTAGTGATATCATCATTTGAACCATTTGTGGGTTCACTGTCAACCTTGGTTGTGCTAGAGGTGAATATCTTTCCAGTAGGAACCCCCCTAAGACCAACAGATTTGAAAATTTTACCCGTCGGTTTCCACCTAAGACAAGATCTAGGAGTCATTGTTTTCTCATGCACAACGAAAGTCTTTTTGATTGAAAATATATGTCCTTTTGGGATCTGTCTTTCTGGTTTCTTTGCAACACTTATTTGCTCTATGGGTTTGTTTTTGTTCGTTGTCTTATTGGATGGAACCTTAGCACGCGAGTTGACCTCTTTCAGGAATTTCGTTACATAAGAATCATGATTTGCATTAAAGACACATTTCTGACATGTGGAGCAAACAAAATGTTTGGAGTTAGAAAAATTCCTAGAGTGTTCTGCTATGGGCACAGTCTTTATCGTTACAAAACTATTCTTGGATGCAGGCCAATTCCTAGATGTTTGAGTATTGCTCCTATGTTTTGGTTTGCTACCATTAGTTGTGCTTTGTAATTTAGCAGAAGGCGTCACACTAGGTCTTGAATTCCTACCGCGCCCTTGTTTCTTTTTCTTAGCTTCCTCTAGATAGTGATTATGAACCATGTTATTTGAACTAAATCTTGGCATGTTCTTTGAACTATTCCTAGATTCGCTAGATGCAATCACGTGATGAGGTTTTACAACAGCAGATTCTCTTTCCTTAGGCAAATAATGTGTAGTGACAGGTTTTGACAAATCGTTATTGACATCAACTTGGGAGGCAAACCGTGGATTTGAAATTCTAGGTCGTTCAGACTTAAACGCAATCGGTTGTCTAACAACTGATTGGTTTCTATGTGGTTGTAAAACCGGTTTCCCTAAGATTGATGATTTTGCAAACTTAGTATTCACACTATTTCCTGTTAATTTTCTTAACTCATTTTTAATGCTGTAATTGCAAATCCTTTTTCTTGAAGTTGAGCTTTAAACTAAGCATTTTGAGCAATCAAAGAAGTTGTGTGTTCTATAGTCTTAGCTCTCGTTGTCTTGATAGAATCAGACAGTTTTTTGTAATGCCTTTTCAAAGTCTCATTTTCCTTAAGTAATTTAGCCACTTTATGTTCCAATTCGATGTTTATTGTTTCAATTACATCTATGGCATGTTTAACCTTAGCTTCATTACTTTTTACTTTCGAAAATTGACCATGTTGCCCTTCTTTTAAAGTTTGATTTTGATATTTAAGTTCAAGGTTAACACAATGTGCTTCCATTCTTAAAAAATCTTTTTGAATTTGGGCAACGGTCTTTTTGAGACAAATATTTTCAGATTCGAGAGATTGATATGAGTGTTCAGGTTTCTGGTTATCAGTTAATATAGCAGGCAAAGGACATGTGTTATGCCATTGTTCAGCATTCTGGTCAACCTCTCCTTCATTATTGAATTCAGGTTGCTCAGTATGCTGTTGTCCTGTAGCAAGTACATTAATTTCAGCAGTCAATTGTACCTCAGCCATTGGCTCTTCGTCATATACGGGTTTGATATCTGCATCATCAGCATCTACATCATTCCCTGAACTGCTGCTTGTATCCTGCTTTCCAGATTCTGTCCCACTGCTTTCTGTGTTAACCAAACTAGCATCCAATGCTTTACTCGTATCAACCTTTTCCTCTATTGTCTGCATCTGTCTGTCATTCACCCTGCTGTCATACTCTCGTTTATGCTGTGCTCTTTCATCAATTGACTTCTTAACAGATTCCATGTGTTGGATCAGTGTATCACGGAATTCTGGAATCTCGAGTTGAGTGTATTGTAGAAAGTAGTTGCGTGTCATTACAACATATTCATCATCCAAATAAATCCGTGACTTAATGAACATCTGAAACTGTGTCTTGAGTACTTTAAAAGCAGCCATTGATCCAATCTCTTGAAATTCTTCTTTGTCAATTTTCTTTTCTAGTTGATCCATGTTTAGGAGCATTATGCCTATAAAAGTCTCAACATCTTGACCAAAGAGTGTCGTAAATGCGCGTTTGAATCCACACTCGGTTTGAGTTCCTTTTAAGTCGTTGTTTGAAAGAAGCTTGAGGTGTGAATGAAGTTGTCGAAAAGATACCATGCAACTCTTTTTTGCTTTGTCTTGAATTTGTTACATTTGTTGTTCTTCCGAATTAGAACACGAAGATAAAGTATCTTTCGTTTCCATTTTACCATGAATTGTGAAGTGAAAATGATTTGTAGGATCTTAAGCATGTAAAGTGATTGTTGTTGTGGATTGAATTCAATTAACGTTTATAGGATTTTACAAATCTATGATTTAAACCGAGAAAAGAAATGGAATCTTTTGCGGGATTTTACAAAATCAAGAAGAAACCGTGAAACAATGATTAACTGTTGTTGAAATCGTTGTTATAGTCGAAGTACTTGAGCTTTTGTTGACGAATAATGAGCTAAAACGACGAACGGTGCACAAACTTTGAACTTAAAATGAGTAACGGTTGATTAAAACACAAATAAGGACTAACGGTGCAATAACGATTCACGTTGGAGACAAACGGGCTGAATTATAACTATTAAGGACTAACGGTGTAAACCTAATTCAACAAAGAGGGTTAATACACAAGGAAAGGACGAATTGAGAATGGGTCTTTAAGTCCAGGGACTAAACTTGCCAATTTTGAATTGTAGTTTATTAATCAAGCAAACTACGTTCCCTCCTTTTCTTTTTTCTTTCTTCCCCGTTTGAATTTTATAACAATGCAACGAATGGAAATATCTTCTCGCGGACTCGTACGATTATCATCGTTGGAAAGAAAATATACCACGATGATCGAAAAAGAATCACGATCACAACGGTATAGGTTATAAGTCATGTAACTAACCGACACTCAAAACCAAAAATCCGAAATGAATTTATCGTGTATAGTTTTGCACTAGTTAAGTTGCTTATTCGGTTCTTAATGTCACGGTTGCGTATCCGGTTGACAAAGACTTGCTGCGTATCCGGTTGACAAAGACTTGCTGCGTATCCGGTTGACAAAGACTTGCTGTGTATCCGGTTGACAAAGACTTGCTGCGTATCCGGTTGATAAAGGAAATGCGTATCTAGTGAACTTTGAACCTGCGTATCCAGTTGAAGTTTAAACCTGCGTATCCAATTGAAGTTTAAACCTGCGTATCCGGTGTCCTTGATTTTGTACTATCGTCCTTGTAGTCATTATCTTCTTTTGTTCTTTTCTTGTCTTCAACCCGAGAATACCAACAAAACGCTATGAATAAGCTTGAAAATAGGCAACGACAAGCTACTTTTACACCACAATAAGCCACAAAATAAAGCTAACAAATAGGTGAAAATAAAATAAAGCTACGAAATAAGATTTTAAACCAGAGAATAAGCAACGAAGATATAAGCTGAGAATAAGCTTGTAAAAAGCTAGCAAAACAACTGTATTAAACCAGAATTTGACGCATAACTCTCAAACACAAACCAAAAGTCAAGTAAATAAGCCGTGATCAATAAGTTTAAAATACCACAACGAAAACACTAAAGGATCCAAGATAGAACCAGGGCGAATGATATCAAATGTAGGAACCAAGATCACTTTCACTTCACCATGGATTTGATAAGAAAAATAGATAAGAATAAAAATGAAGAAAAGTAGAGAGAAGAAAAAGAGTGGTTGTATTCTAAACAAATGTGTGTGAAATAAATAAGAACCAACACCCTCTCCACACTTGGAGAGGGGTATTTATACAACTTAATGGGCTGGCCTTGTAAGGCTTGTTGGGTCGTGGTTTAATGTCTTGGGCCGGGCTCGGGATTACAATGGACCTTAGTCCAGAACTAGTACAAGATTAGATTATGTTCACGAGCACGTTTACCTTTCTTGCCTATTACAACATAAATGAGATAAAGACAAAGATTAATAATATAATTTGAGGCTAACACAATTGGCCAAGGAAACTAATTAACCCGCATCAGCCCAATCTATATCCACAAACCAATCAGCCCAAGGCACTTGATGTGCGGTCGTCGTAGGACTTCTACACGAGAAGTTTT
>BQNB010121711.1:0-14958 GCA_026074375.1 Tanacetum coccineum
AGGTGTTTTGTTGTATCGTGTGTTGATAATTGACAGATTTTGAGTAAAACAAGTTGTAGTCACTACTTCAGCCCAAAGAAATTCAGGTAACCGAGTAAAGATAAGCATTGTGCGAGCAGCCTCAACAAGACTACGATTACGTCGTTCAACTACTCTATTTTGCTGAGGTGTGCGAGCAATTGAAAATTGTTGCATGATACCTAACTTTTCATAATAAGCTTTGAGAGTCGCGTTCTTGAATTCAGTACCATTGTCAGTACGAATTTTACAAACTTTGGCTTTGTAATTCAATTGAGCCTGAGCAATGAATTTCTTGATGATCTCTGAAGTTTCATCTTTCGAACGAAGAAAATAAACCCATGTATATCTAGAAAAATCATCCACTATCACAAGAATATACTTCTTTCCATTGATCGAAGCAACCCTCATTGGTCCGCATAAATCCATATGAAGTAATTCTAATATAGAGTGATCACTTGGAACCAATTTAGGTGGATGAGAAGCTTTCTTGCTCTTTCCCCTTTCACAAGCAGAACAAACGCGATCCTTTCCATATTTGAACTTTGGTAAACCGTCAACCAAGTCAAGTCTGTTAAGATCGTTGATGGTACTAAAATTAAGATGTGACAGTCTTCGATGCCATAACCATGATTTTGTTGAAGTTGCTTTGGACATAAGACAAACAGGTGAAGAAGCAGCCATATCAGAAATGGAGATAGTATACAAATTAGAATCACGTCCGCCTGTGAGCAAATCATCTCCTTCCAGATTTCGTACGTAACATGTATTAGAACGAAAAGCCACTTCCAAATCTCCATCACAAAATTGTCCAACGCTAAAGAGGTTATGTCCAAGACCTTCAACATAATATACATGACAAATAGTGATATTGCCATGAATATAATCGCCATAGCCTGTGATTGCTGCAAAATTATCATTTCCAAAGCGAACGATGCCCATGAATTTCTCAATGAAATTTCTCAATAGTGACCGATCACCCGTCATATGCTTTGAACAACCACTGTCAACAACCCATAGAACGATCTGGACTACCTGCAACACAAGAAGAAACAACACATGGACAACTGGGCAATTTGACTACCCATTTCTTAACTGAAACCAATGGTTTCGCTGATGAATGATTAGTATAATCATTTGACTTCTTGTTAACAGGTGTCCAACTAACATTAGGTTGTGATTCAAACCACTTTTGCCATATTCTACTTGTTCGAATCTTGTTCATTATGAATGGGCTTAATGGTTTATCACGCAAATTTCTTTTCTTAATCCTAGACGCACTAGAAACCTTATCCTTAGCATTTGAGGCACTTTCTACATCAATCTTAGATTTGGAAACTACAGAAGTAGTATCTAAAGTCTTAGATTGTGTCTCTTTCTCAGAAAACCTAGTCTTAGGAGCTACGAAAGTAGTTTCTGAAGATTTTGGTATTCTAGAATTAGTGGAGAAGGTTCTACGAGCATTCGAACGCACATTCAATTTATGCTTTGCAACACATTTATCATGACAAGGAATAAGCACATTTTGCATACAAGAAACACATAACAAAGTTTTCGCTTTAGAAGCGTTTGCAACATCAACATCAATTACATTCTCCTTGTTTGAAACAACATTTGCAAATGTATTATCTGTTTGCTTATTTTTCCTAACATAAACTCCTTCTTTCTTTGCTGCATTCTTAGAGTCGACTAAGACACTGTTCTTGACATATGAATCTCTACTCATTGGTCTTCTAACACTAGATGTAGCATTCATTCCTGTAGAAGATAAAGCACTCTTAGTCTTGTTTGTTTGTGATTCTTGTGTTGTGACAACTCTATACATTCCTGGTCTAATGACATTTGTGTTTTGAATCGTCCCTATTTGTTTGTGAGGTGAAGTCTGTAAAGTGACTGGTTTTGACTCAACATGGTTCTCTTCTGTTTTTGAAACAACCTTTTGCTTTTGAAAAGCATTTTTGTTTAGTGGTGTGACACAAAGAAAAGATTGAGAACCATTTGACTTGTCAAACTTAGTATTTACAGACTTACCACTTTCACCATCTTTCATTCTAGCTTTCAACTCAGATATGGTAGATAAAAGATTCTGATTCTCAGCACGAATAGCACCATATGCATAAGTTTTCTCAGAGACATGAGCAATTAACTCATCCATTTCCTTTTGAGTTTGAGATCGTGTCTTTTTTATTGAATCAAAAAGCTTTTTTATTCCATTTTGACAATATCACGTTCTTTTATCAAAGATTGCACTTTAAAATCCAAAGACACGTTCTCATCCTCAAGTTTCTCCATCCTTGAAATCCAAGAGTAATCAAGAGGTTTTGAGTTTTTATTCTTCGAAGATGAATCCCATTTATGTTTTTCTTTTTCATGTTGTAATTTTAATTCAAAATCAACACTTTGCTTTTCACATCTTTGAACATCTTTTTCAAGAATTATTATTTTTGCCTGCAAACCCTCTTGAATCTCAAACGATTTCTTTTTGACTTGTTCAAGTTCATAATTTAAGATCTTATCTACGCATTCATGATTCAACAACACACACATCTCAATATCATGTTTGAGTGATGCTTCCAAAAGTTGATCTTTCAACAAATCATTTTGCTTCTCAATTTCATCAAGATAGACATCATTTTGCTCAAACGCATCTTTCATTTCTTTTATATCCCTCTGAAATAGATTCTGAAAGGAATCAAGGTAACCTTGTAATTCATTAAGCATTGGTTTAACTTGATCTAGACAAAAATCATTAATTACTATTTCTGCCTTTGATGTGTAAAAAATGCTTGCCCGTTTATTGTTCTATTGAATTAACAGAGACAGCTTTTCAAAACCAACTTTTACATTGTATAATTCATTGATCAAAGGTGATTCATTCGGCATCTCTTTGAAGACCGGAATCTTAACAGAGGGAATAGAAGAATATGAAAAATATGTTTGCTCAACATAAGGCTCTTTTTGAGGAACAAAATCTTTATAAAGCGCATTTAATTGTTTATAGTCAATTGTCCAACAATTTTGTTTGTTCGCAACAGCAATTGGATCATTCATTTTTTCTTTCATCTTTTGTTGACTTTTGAAAGCATCCTCAAGAGTTTCCTCAGAATCTCTAATATTCAAAGGAATTTCTATATTACCCGAACTAGATGCAACATATAACTTTGGACATTCTAAAATTGCTTGCTTGAGTATATAAGGATTCGGATATCCCAAACCATGTTTTAATTGTTGGTCATAAACAGACAATGGTTTTGGTCTAAGCATAAACATTGCTTGTAAAGAATTACCAATTTTCAAAAACAAATCAACATTCTTTTTCAGCTTAGCCTCAAGATCAAGAATATTATCATGATAAGTATCATCTTTTCACTCATTTGTCTTTTTAAAAGTAAATGTGACTGTTGTAATTCTTCATTTTTCCGTTTGTAATTTTTGACTTCTAAATCTAATTTATCGTGTTGTTTTTCAAGATCTCGAATAATATCTCGATCACGAACCAATTGAGACGGAGCTTGTTTTTGAAAGCGTTGTGCCCGTTCATCAGCTTCAAGAAATTCTTTGAGATAATTATTATCCTTGGTTATGTTTTCCAAAATCTGATTCCTTTCCTTATACAACTCAATTTGACTGCTCAAAGTCGTGTTTTGTTGTTGAACTTTTTGAGCAATTTTTTGTTGTTTTGCTGCTTCCTCATATGCATTTCTAGCAAGTGTTTCTAATGCACATAGATCATGAGCATTTCTAGCATGTGTATCATTGATGGATGAAGATTGTACCTCACTTACGAATGCAGACTCATAGCTTGGCCCATCATTAAAATTTTAATCAGCTGGTTGAATTCTGGCCATTAAGCATATGTTCGCACTGAGGTCTTCGATTTCTTCCATCCTTGAAGCAAAAAAACATTGATATATAAAATACTCTCACACAACTCAAACCCTAACCCTAATACTCAAATCAAAAACACACGCCTCTTATCTTATATTTCCACTCTCTTTACAAATACAATTGTTATCCTTGGTTATGTTTTCCAAAACCCGATTCCTTTCCTTATACATCTCAATCTGACTGGTCAATGTCATATTTTGTTGTTGGACTTTTTCAGCAAATAATCGTTGTTTGTGAATTAAGCGTATTGTTTCCTCGTTTAATTCCATTTTTCTGATTTAATCACAACGAACCCAAAAATAATTTTCAACGCAATTAAGATTCAACACGAACTCAAATATTCAAACCAATATTAACAATCACTCTCGGATTATAATCCCACAATTAAACTCGTGATTCAAAATTATATTCCAAAAGTCATCTCAGATTATTAAAAATACAAAGTCCAACAAAACCCAAAATATTGACTAATACTAAAACAAAAACGCATCCCAAATTCCATAATGTTTTCACAACCCAAAATACAATTCACACAGTATCAATATAACCAAAAATAACAATACTCTCACACTTTACCCTAACCCTATCTTACTTTGATAAAACACATGCCTCACTTTTCTTCTCAAATCTCACAACCACTTTTTGCATTACTCAAACACAAATCACAGCCACCCTTGATATGAAATACACCACTTCTTGATATATCAACCCAAAAATAACACGCCTACACTCTTTCTGATATGATAGACACACGCCTCTTTTTATCACTCAACATAAACACAAGAAAAAATCTTTGCAATGGTTCTAATATATACGAACACAGAGAAATCAAGATTTGATCAAGTCGTTTTGAAATCAAAGGTAGTTTTATGACTTTGAATACTCTTGTTGAGATTTTCGTTTGATGACTTGTTTTCGTTTGTTATCTTTCTTTTCTTTTATCTTTTTTTTCTTGTAAATCGAAACAAAAGAGGACAAGAACACTTTGTTCTTTGTTTTTCTTTGAGGGTTTCGAAAATCAAATGAAGGTTAAACTTCAAATACTCGTTCTTGATTCTTTCCGTTATGATTCGAACCAAAAAGATGACATGAACATTTGATTTTCTTGTTTAATCTTTTTACTTGTTCGAAAATGAAACAAATGAAGTTTAAGCTTCAAAACAATGATCAGTGATGAGATTCTTTTTGTGTTTTTGATCTTTTAAAGGTCTTGATATATTCTGAAATAAACACAAACAAAAGAAAAAACTGAGATCAATTTTATCTTTTTCTCTTTTTGATTGGATCTGTGATGAGCAACACGTTTGAGTGAACTGAGATCTTGATACGTGAAAGACTTTTTCTTTGTTCCGAGAATGAGTATGAGACGAGTCTTACCGAATTCGAGTTTCTTGGTTGATTGAGATTTTGTTTCTGAGTTTGTGATTTACCAAGTATGAGACTAAGTTTGATAAAGATCTGTGATGAAAAGTTTCTCTTTTAAATGATCTTTTAAAGATCTTGACTTATAACAACAAATATTGGAGAAACAAATTTGAGATCTACTGTTCTTTTTCTTTTTCTTGTATCTGATTCACAATGAATTCTTTTTCGATTTTCTTTTTCGATTTCAATTTCAATAATACCGAGTTTGACCGGTCAACAACTAATTTTGAAAGTCAAAAGTCTGAAAAATCAGTTTAACAACTGAGTTTGACCAGTCAAAGGTGTTATAACAAATTTTACTGAATTTGACCAATCAAACTTCCGAATTTGACCAATTGACTACCGAGTTTGACCAAATGTAACAAATTTTACTGAATTTGACACGTAAAAAGCTGCTGAATATCAAAAATAAGCACAAATAAGCAAATTCGGTACTAATCTTGCCAAGATTCTTACGATAAAACCGTAAGCAATCAATCTCGGTTGCATAAAACATACCCGAAATTAGCAAAAGGCACAAAATAAGCTCAAATAAGCAAATTCATCAATAAAGACACAATAAAGCTCAAATAAGCTAACCGAATAAGCTCCCTAAACAACACTAAATTGATCCTGCAGCTCTGATACCACTTGTTAGGTCTTGAAATTAGGATCAATAAGCAATATAATGTTTAGTCTAGAGAGAGAAAGTAGAGAGAGAAAGAGGGAGGAGTAGGATTAGAGAAAAGATTAGAAGACACTAGAAGACACACCTCACAAATGAGGTGGTGGAGAGGTATTTATACCCAATTACAATATGAGCATGGAGCCCTTGTCTTTTAGACTTTTACCATTTAGCCCCCTTGACTTTTAGACTTTTTCTATTTAGCTAAGTCTTATGACTTTATTTTAGTCACGAGTCTTTCACTTACCCTATTACACAATATTATTATTCTATTTATTACAAGACTTCTATCTCAATAAGATCGTCACTTTTATCAATCCTAACAGATATAAAAAAAGGTACATTATTATGCAGAAAAGAAAAGAAAATTATTTGATGTTTGGAAAAGATATTTGAACACGTTTAATGTTTTTTTTAAAATGATTAGCCCAATTCATAATGATAAAAATATAAATATGACGTTTAAATTGTGTTGTATGTGAGAAGTTACAACATCTAAAGCTTTTTACCTGAAGGTATTTTAGTAAAATACTTTGTTTATATTAGCTTGTATATTTTTATTTTTCTCCTATCTAACCATGTTATTTAAAAGTTTCGGTAAATAGATAAAACTTTTGAGAACGTCAAAACAGTTGAGGTGATAGCAATAGTAAGCATGGAAGCAGAAGCGTGTTCTCTTAGTTTCATCAGGTTTTTAGTGTGTCTCGAGTCTAAAGGGTTTAGCTCGGATACAACTTCTTCCGAGTAAAGCCATATGTCTAAAGGGTTCACTTTAAGTATGTTAATCCATAGCTCGTTATGATGGCCAAATTAGGTTTATCTGAGATCCAGCTTCTTCATCAGAGTTGGTCGTTATTTCGAAACATATATAGCTACTGTTAGGATTTAATATCTATGTAAACCATTTACTATGAGTACGTAGCGAATAAACCTAGTTTATAGATTGAATTAAAGCAACAAGTTAAACCAATCACTCGTCTAGAAAAATAGATCAACATGATACTAACAACTGAAAATTGTAAGATGATCTCGACCAAATTAAAGCACTTGCTTAAAACTTAAATACCAGGGCATGCTTACCGTGACGGCGTGACCTTGTTCTCAAACACTTCTTCTTCAAATTTGAATTTGTATCAAAGTTTCCATGTATTGACAAGAGGCTATTGGAATAAATAGTTTATCATGTTTCGATTCCTGCTTTCTCGTCCAACCATATTGGCTTCTCATAATGTACACTCCCACTTTGCATGCTAGTTAACAAAGAAACGATCATTGAAGGCGATTACGACTTTGCCTTAACTATGTCCACGTCTTTGTTTCCACAGCTAAAAGTTCACGATGGATTAGGGAAGATCATCCATTACGACAATGGGGCACCCATTTTTCTTGTGGGTTCAAACCATAGACTTTAGTGTGTTGTTACAAAAATAACCGACTTGGCCGTTTAGATTAACCAACTGATCATAATCACTACTTATAACCCTTTTGAGAGGGTTACCTATCGATATGGGCGGGTTTATCAACCTAAATTCCTCTTCTATAACATCAAACGAAATCACGTGGCTTCTATCATCTTGGGATTGCCTGTCAAAAGAACTTACCAACCAATGCAAACAACCATTAGAAAATACAGCTTTACCTTCTATGGGATAGGACAGTACTCGGGGTATTTCTCTCCATGAGTTTGTACCAAATACATGCATCATTGTGCAAAGACTCTTCCTTAACAATTCAGGGTCCGTCGTCAAGGGGCATCGTTTGAGCAAAACACACACCATCTTAAAGGTGTTGGTGGAAGAATCAAAACCAAGGCCACATGACTCTCGGCTCATAAAATAGTTGAAACGTAACGAAACAGTTGGCAACTTATAACATTGTTTCTTTATAGGATGTATTACAGCCAAAGTGGTTACAACTTCACAATCGTCTTCAGATATACAAATAACCCCATTGCAAGAACCTCGTGTTAACCGGACAAATTGACAATTATCTATCAAGCATTAATTGTCTAATTGACAATCATCTATCAATCATTAGTTGTCTAATAGACAATTATCTATCATGCATTAGTTATTCAGTTGTCAATGTCTATCTGTATATTCATTCTTGTACCCTCTATATATCGTATCAAATGAATAATGGAAAACACACAGTTTCACCTTCTTTCACTTTGGAATCGGACCTTGGTTATAGAATCTTTGTTGAGTGGTTTATGGCACACAAACATAAAATCCCACTACTACACAAATGGACATAGAGCCCCCTTAATAGAGCCCGGTTTTTGTGAAAAACGAGCTCTAAACGGATTCCGCCCTTTTTAAACATGCATAGAACCATGTTTTCCCACAGAAAACAGGGCTTTATGTGGATATCTCATAGAGCCCCGTTTTTTGCTTGAAAACCGGGCTCTATTCTACTTATACAGCCATGTTTTTACGGAGAAAACCAGGCTTTATGACTAAATCTTTTAAAGCCATGTTCCTTTATACAAAATCGGGCTCTCTTGTTTCTTTATTTCTTTTTATCGCAGGCGGGTCTTCAAAATAAATGAAAAAAACTTAGAGGACGTTTGGTATGATGGAATGGAAAGGTGAGAAACGGAATGAGAAATATTTCTTTAGTTTGGTACTCAAAGAATAAGAATAGAGAATTAAAAATATGATTCTTTGAAAAGCAAATCCATTTTTAAAAGAAAGTGGAGAATCATGAGAATCACCAACTTGATAATCAAAATACTATGTAAAAAAAGGGACAAATCATGTGTGTGACACATGGTTTTCATTTACGTTGTTGTTCGTTAAAAAAAAATTTTAAAATCTTAAAAAAAATCGTACTTTTTAAAATCTTAATATTTTTAAATAAATTTAATTTTTTTTCGTACATTTTAATTTTAACAAAAAAATATTTTTTAAAAAATTAAGAAAAAATAAAAAAGTTAAAACTTTTTACGTTTTACTTCGATTTTTTTTACTTTTTTATTTTTTCTGAACTTTTTAAAAAATTTAATTTTTTTCGTAGAAAAAAAATTAATTTAAAAAGTACGAAAAAAAATTTATTTTTTTAAAAAAAAATTAAGATTTTAAAAAGTTTGAATTTTTTTTAAAATTTTTGTAAAATTTGTGTAAATATTTTTTTAAATATAAAAACTACGAAAAAAGATTTATTTATTTTTTAAATTTAAGATTTTACAAAGTACAAATTTTTTAAAAACATGACATTTATTCTGTAATGGGTATCAAACATATGAATCTATGACCTATTCTCTTTCTTTAGATTCTATTTTTACTTAGGTCCCGTTTGGTTCGCGGAATCTTCAGGATTCTGATGGAATTGAAATCTTATTCCAATTCCATAACGTGTTTGGTTGGCAGAATGTTTGAATTCAAAATCTGATTCCAATTCCATAGTGTGTTTGGTTGGCGGAATTAATGTAATGAAATACCTCGAATTCCTTTATGTGTGGAATTAACATTCCATCCTAAAACGGAAGGAAAGTTTATAATTCCATGGAATTTGATATTTTTATCATCAAAAATAAATTTTTATTATTATTATCATTATTATTATTATTATTATTATTATTAATTATTTTGTATTATTTTATTATTATTATTATTAATTTTTATTTATATTTTTTTTTAAATTATATTTATTTATTTATTTAAAAATTATATTTAATTATATATTTAAAAATATATTATTATTATTTATTTATTTATTTATTATTATCTATTTATTTATTTTTTAAAAATTATATTTATTATTATTAATATAATTATATAATTTGTTTTTTTATTTCATTTTTTTCAACCAAACACGCGATAGTTTTCACAAACCCTAACATCTGACCTCTAACACCCCCCCCCCCCCACCCGCGCATTCTCGCACACCATTAACGTCACAGACCACCTTTGTCACGCAACGAAGCCAGAGAGACTAATCTAATTCAGAGGTACCAAACTGCTACAATTGATGTTTTTGTTCAATTAAGCTTTTTAATATATCCCATTTATTTGTTAAGTTTGATTCATGAATAAGTTGTGTTGTTGATATGTTTTTTTACTCTTAAGTATTCATTTTGGAATGAAAATGTTGAAATTAATTGTTTTTTAAAGCTCTGTATGGGGTTTAAAATTATATAACACTAAAAAAAAATCTTTGCTTTCAATATGAAGACAATATAATCAGTTGAAAATGGGTGTTCTGATTGTGTTTTGTTGTGATAAATGAATGTTTTGGTTGTGCTATTTGCTGTCATAAATGAGGCGTTTGGTACAACTTTTTTGCCTCACATATAGGGTGTCTGAACCTGCTCTTTCCTGTCATAAATAGGGTGTTTGGTTGTGGTCTTTGTTGTCGTAAATGGGGGCACTCTATTCTACCTTAAAAAGGCATCCCTGGACGAGTCACTGCTCTGCTTTGCAAAGTTCGAGCTACTCGATTCAGTGATTTAACAAAAAAACCATGTATGATTCTTGATGCAGCTGCTTTAGAGAATCTTGAAGTTTTTGAGAACAGCGTAAATGGAGACTCTAAAGGGTACCTTCTGCGATATAGTATTTACAATTTTACTAGCTGGTTAATCATCCTAATATTATTATATTCAATGCAGGACACTGTATTACCAACTAAACCGTTGTGTGACAGCATTTGGGAAGGGGCTGCTTAAATCATGGCTTTCTAGACCTTTATATGATGTAGACTCGATCAGGGAACTCCAGGAAGCTGTAGCTGGTGTTAAGGTTCTCTGGATTCTTACAATGCATAACATATACCCTATTATTTTTATTTATTTTTCTTTAAGAAGTCACTTGCATAACATACATACACATACATAGTTTCTAATGTATTTTATTATAGGGAGTTAATCTGCCTCATACACTCGGATTTCGTAAAGAGTTGGCCATGCTTCCATACATAGAACGGTTGCTTGCACGCGTCTTTTCTTGCAGGTAAACACCCGAACGTACAATCACTAACTGACACATTATATATCCACGTATGTTTCAATTATCTTAGTAATGTTTATTGAATGATATGAAACAGTGAAGCTAATGGTAGGAATGCGAGTAAAGTGATTCTTTACGAGGATGCATCAAAGAAACAATTTCAAGAGTTCATATTAGTTCTCAGTGGATGTGAATTGATTATAAAAGCATGCTCTTTATTAGGTGTCATTCTGGAAGTCTGCTGCATCGCTTACTAACACCTGGTATAATTATGATCGATTACTTTATTTTTCTCTGCCACTAGCTGCTATATCTAACTTGAACGGTTATTAAATATATGCAGGTAAAGATCTGCCAGATGTTAATGCAGTTCTTAGACATTTCAAGAATGCTTTTGATTGGACGGAGGCAAAAAAGTTGGGGCGTATAATCCCTCGGGATGGAGACAACTGGTTTCTATAGCTACAGGTGTTTATCTTTGCTGTACATTGAATGAATTTATGAAAATCTTCAAGTGTCTGCTTTTGCTATCTTGGTCAACTCCTAACATGGGTGGGAAGTCTACTCTTCTTCGTCAAGTTTGTTTAGCAGTAATTTTGGCCCAGGTGAGATCATGTTGTCGTGTAACATCTCTAATTTGGTGTTTCATGAGGATACTTACTCTAGTAGTTATATTTCAGGTGGGAGCAGATGCGCCAGCAGAAAGCTTTAAGATGTCACCGGTTGATCGTATTTTTGTTCGAATGGGTGCAAAAGACCATATTATGGCTGGCGAGAGAACATTTTTAACCGAGCTTCTAGAAACTGCATCGACGCTGGTATGTTTTGTATCATTGTATAAGAGGGTGTACTTTTGACCCAAAAATCTGTATATGGTCGACTTGGGTTATGTTTAATAACGGGTCATACGGGGTAAACTAAAAACATACATCTAAAATATCCTTAGTATGTCTCTATAATACTCTGTATGTGCTAGTAGACACTAGACAAACATGATTGCTACTTAGAATATCATGTATCTTAAAAAGAGCCAACTTAGAAGATTTAGACTTTACAACTGAAGTTGTTTTTTTATCTCCCTTCGTTTCACTGTTTTCTGCCTTATCTATGGCAAGCCTCTTTTACTTTGAGGCATTGGAACGGAATGAGTAGTAACGCAAAGAAGCACATGTCATTACCCTAGGATAATTGGACTTTTCGCTAGAGATATCACCTACTCTATATGACGGAATCCTATAAGAGTACATATAGAATTTCAGCTGCAATCCAGAGCGATAGTAAGTAGTAACCAAATGATTAATGAAAACATTAATACCACGTGTTTTTTTTTGGGTTCAAGTAGATAGTGAATGCGTTTTGACAAAGATCAATTTAGTAATTCTGTTAGGTTTTCATTACAGCATAAGTACCTAAGTACATGTTTTTGTTGCTAAAAAAACCTAAGTACATGTTTACTAAGCAGCAAATAAAACTATAACTGAACACATGTAAAAATAAACGGTACACCCGCTTGCCTTGTGGTATTTATGAATAGAAGCGTTATGCACTGTACATACATACACACAAAGTTTGATGGGGTTTTTTTCCTGCAGGACAGATAGCATTGGCCTTATCGACTGTTGAGGGTTACCCCGGATATGGAGTCAAACAAGGAGAAAATGTATGTATAATTGCTAGCTCACGTATGGCTTATATTTGGTCTAGTCTTATATGATACTAGACACATATATAAGTTGGACTTTATTGTAGCTTACTTGATAGTTATTAACATTTACTGCTATTTTTATGTTTGAAGCTCAAAAGAATGGTAAAGCGTGTTTGTCTCAGTTTGTGCAGGTGGTAAATGAGGTGTATTGCTAGTTATTAGTGCTGTTTGGAGCTTGTACTTGGAAGGGTAAAGTCAAGATTTATTTTGTATCTATCATTTGGCGTGATTCTCAGTTCTAAAGGTAGATTGGAGACGACATCAACTTCATCAAACCCCATATGTTTTTTCCGAGTTATTCAAAGGCGATAACGAGACTTAGAGTGACGTTTATGGTGTATGTTTTACTTTCATTTTTATTCAACTAGTTGATAAAGCTGGCTTGTGTCTTTTTAGATGTGTTGTTTGCAAGAGTTGTCATACAGTAGGAAAAAGCTCAATGTATCAACAAACCAGTTGTAAACTTGTCTTCCTTATTTGAATCAATACTATGCTTAATTTGGAAAAGAAGAGCAGCAAATTCATTCATGGTTCAAATGGTCTCACAAAAAGTTTTTTTTTTGTCTTTTTATATTCACATAGAACCATGTTTTTACATAAAAAAAACAGGGCTCTATAACAACGAATAGAGCCCGTTTTTAAAACAGGGCTAATGCATTTCGAATAGAGTCCCCTCTCCTTTAAGCCCGTATGGACAAACAGGGCTCTATCACCATTTTCAACCGGGCTCTATGCCCTTTTTTGTAGTAGTGTGTGTCGCTAGGATTTTGTGCTTTATCAATTATGTTTAACGCTTGCCTCGTGTATATAGTTTTCATGCAACTGAAGTTGATCATATATGTAATGCTGACATATGTTCACATACTGAATCATAAATTTGCTTAATAAGTGGTTCTTTCATTTTTATCGTTTGTCATTAAGAAAAAGAAAGTGTTTATGTGATGTATCGATGTGGTCATTCTGATTAGTTAAGGTGAATTAGTTTAGTTTCACCTTTTTCCCTTGCTGATAACAATGATAATTAAGGTGAATTTTGCTTTTCCAACTCTGTTTCGTTATCTGGTTAGTTATATCTAGCCTTAACTTGTTCACCGAGCTAAGTATAAATAAAGTAAATGAAATGCTACATGGACACGGAAGTTGTTGAGCTCATCAATTATTTCGTGCTAATAAATTATTTTTAACATTTTCTACTGATTGCTTTGAGTTAATATGTAATGCTAGTTTGTAAATTTGTGAAGATACGTGAAGTGGCGTGGTGGGAATAATATGTCAGTAATGATTAAAAACGTATAAGTTTTATACTTATCCTTTGGATGTTACTCGTATGAGTTTTATATGAAGTTGTCACTTATGCTCATAGCAGAAGTTGTCACTACATTGTTAAATTTGGTGTGAATCTCATCATTTTCACTTGTCATTGATCGAGTAAGCGTCGATGTAAGGTGCCTTTATGTCATGCACCAACATATAACGATTTGGATAACAAAATTTTAGTTTTTATAAAACCTTTAACCTCTGACCCGAGTTCTCTCTTTGCTCGCATCCATGAAATATATTGTAGATATAAAGGTTTTTACCATATCTATATCATTGTATTAAACTTTTACTCCATGGTATGTCGAAATCAACATTAGGTTGGCAACTCACACTCACCGAATCGTGGTTCTTTCAGGAAAGGGTGAATTCTCTGGAGTCTTTTACATTTATGGATGCATATGAAGAAACTTGCAAGCTAAGAACGTCAATTTTGCTTTAATCAAACTCTAGTAGCTTAACAAATGAAATCCTTCTACTTTTGTACGTTTTGTTTTCCCTTAATAAGATGTATGTTACTGCCCTTCCAGTATTTCTTAATGAAATGAAACGTGTGTTGGAAAACCATGATGCCGGATATCAACTGTGTTCGTGATTGCTATTTATATTGAGACATATATTGAAACGCGTTAAACTTGTGTCCCTTGAAACCACCATATCATCCACTTATACATATGTTCATTCGTGATAAGATGATAATTTCAGCACAGTTTATGCACTAAACTTATGTTTGATTATAGTTGCAAAACTAGTTAGGCGTTACTTGAGCGGTTGGATCGGAATTTTTTTTTATACAGATTTTGAATTTATATGTATGACATGTTTATAGGATCATACACTTGTTTATAGGGCCCTATAAATATTAAGACGGTTTTGAAAATACTTCAAACCATGTTCTGACAGAGTTTGAATGTGTTTTGACTGAATTTTGACCAAGCCGATTCTGCTCAACTCGCCTCATTGACTGAACTTGTTGCAAGTACTAGCTGATT
>BQNB010121712.1:0-20410 GCA_026074375.1 Tanacetum coccineum
GTAGCTTTCATATCATAATCAACTTGAATTTTCTTAGCGGCTGATAATTTATCATATTTCTTTATTTTGATTACGCCGTTCTCTTTAACTGTAGGCCAAATGAGTGGACCATTTTCAATAGATTCAAGTATCATTTTTCCGTGTTCTCTATTTTGCATGTATAATTCCATTCTACTCTTCCATGAATAATACAGGTCTTTGTCCAACATAGGTAGACGATTATCAGCACCGGAGAATATCATGTACTCAGTAAGAGTATTCTTTTGTCCAAGTGAAATCATTGGATCCATTTCAATGTGATAAGATTAAAATGATCGGACAGTGATTAGAGGTTGTTGTGTGTTGATCCCAATCTGAATAGATCTTTCTAGCCTGTTAAGGGTGGTAGCTAATCTGGATAGATCCAAACTAACTACAAGAGAAACAATGACTATGAACAATATAAGTTATGTGGAAACTAACTTATACTGCTAAGAAGAACAATGAATAAAACAGAACTTTGATTACTATTAATCTGCTAGGTTACAGATTACTAACTATGAATATTTGTGAAACTTGTATATCTAACTAGTGTCGTAGGGTTCCTTTTATACACCAAGGAAACCCTAATGTGCTTATAAAACACGTTAAGTGATCATACATATCTATTCCTAATATATCTCATGCATATCACATAAGCAGTACTATCTATATATGCTAGCAGTACTAACTTACTACTAACGGTACTAATTCTACTACCAGTACTAACATATATACTAGCAGTACTAACTATTTATAACTAACAGTACTAACTACTTAGTCTATTTTCTTGAGTCTTTAGCATTCTTCACCAGCAGTACTAAGTAGAACTAGCAGTAGTAACTTGTATAAGTAGCAGTACTAAGTTGTAGAAACTTCTGAAACCCAACAATCCTCCCCTAAACATGATGTTCACTTGTTAACCTTCATGTTTCTTCAGTTTGAGCTTCTTAAACACCTGGAGGATGTATCCAAACACACTGCTACTCTTTAAACTTCTCTTTGATGAACTTGAGCTCTTTTGTTACTTTGTAATCTTGAAATTCTTTAGCTTCTAGTCTTTGTCATCATCACAGCATCTCAGCAACTCAGCAACACAGCTACACCAACTAAGTTGGCTTTGTAGTTTATGGCAAACTACCTGCCATAAACGGATTTGATATTTCTTTACCAGTAGCCGTTTGCTCTGGAATAGCTAATGCTTTATTGCAACAACATGGTGCATTGATAACCATATAGTTTTGAGTAAACTATAAACTATCAACGGATTTGAGAAGTCTTTACCAAGAGCTGTTTGCTTTGGACTAACCATATAGTTTTTGGCAAACTATCAACCATTAATGAATTTGAGAAGTCTTTATCAGAAGCCGATTGCTCTGGACTAGCCGGTTCTTGATGTTTGTTAGACATGGTAAACTGATGACCATTTGTTGCGTGGTGATGAAACCAACACTTAAAGATCATCTCTCCTCCATTATAGCTTCCAGTTTCATCAATATGCTTTTGAATGAATCTAAGCAGATTATAAGCACCATCACTTGCAGACTCAGCTAGCAACTTCAAAGACATCATCCTCTTAAGTGTTTCCTTTGTGAGTGGGTATCTCCTCTCTGCAAGCATATGAATATTAGTACCATCTTCCAGTGTCAAAGTATGAACCCTATAATTTTCATAGAAATCCTAGCTCTTAAGATTCCATCCTTCTTGATTCTGCCAGTGTTCATCTTCTGCATTTACCTCAAACATTGTCCTTAAATCTCCCCAAAGAACTAGATCTACACATTCTGGTGTAGTTGTTTTAAACCTCGGCATCACCAGATTATATAACTCCACAAGATCCAGTCTATCAAACCTTGTCACCATCTCAGAAAAGGTTTTAATCCATCTAGAACTTCCATCAGATCTAAAGATCCTGTAGTAGATGCACTATGCTCCATGTTTATTAAAATGATAGAATTTTGATTCCCAGTTAATGATTGGAAATCTCTTCTCCAGGACTTCAAAATCTATTATGCCTTCTTCATCTGGAATTATCTTTAGAAAAGTCTTTAGATGCTCTTCTTCTTCAAGGTCAAAATCTGTTTTCTTTCTCTTAGACTGTCTTTTCATTTTTGGACCTCCTTTTCTCTTCTTTGAAGCATCTGTACCTTTTTTAGTGCTTTCTACTGCATCTTACTTGTTTATACTTTCAGTCTTCCTTTCATCCTCCTTAGAATCATGTTCAACATCAATATTAGCATGTGTTTGCTTTCTACCCTTCTTTTTTGCTTTCATCTTTACTGTTTTACCAGGTGTTTTCTTGGTACCCTGCTTAGCTGCTTCTAGCTTAACTTCTACCCTAGTACTGTCAAGTTCTTTGAGAACCTCCTTCTCCTTTGAAGTATCTTTACCAGCTGCCTTCTTACTATCTTTTACTGCATCATCTGAATCCATAGGCTTGAAGTCATCAATAATATTTTTCTGTCTTTCATACATAGCTTAGATTTCTTCAAATGTCTTTGCTTTCAGTTGAGAATGATTGTAACCACCCATATTCTTCAGATATGTCATCATTAAATTCCTTAGTTGAGATTTAGTTGGTGGTCTACTTCTAATCTTAGCAGCTCTTTGTGCAGCTCTGAATTTTCTTTGTGCAGCTATTGTTTCAGCCAAGAACTTTGCTCTTTCTTTAATTGTGTACTCCTCTCTTTCTTCCTGTTGGAGCTTGGCTGCAAACAATGCATCAGCATCAATACCTGCTTGGACCTCATCAAAAATTTCCATTATAGCAACTCTAGAAGCTTCTTCTTATGCTGCTTTTTCTTCTTGTATTCTTGCAATCTCAGCCAATTCTTCCTCATGTAGCTTGTGAGCCAATTCTTCATCTCTCTCAATCTGATCTATCCATTGATCTTTTTCTCTTTATCTTGACAGGTTCTTCCTCAACTAAGATACCATTTCCTTTGTCTTTAGGATCAATGGATGGAAGTAGCTTCAGGGTTAAGACTGATCTTGCAAGTCTTGAAGAATCTTCAACATCTTTAAATGCCACTCCTTTTTCCTTGGCTTTCTCTTCTTTCATCTTTATCAGAGTTTAAGCCATAGTTATATCTTCATCATCAAATATACTTGTTGTTGTAGGAGGAGTTCTAGGCTCAACATCACTAACTTCTTGCCTAGCAGCATCAACATCTGGCCTAGCAGTATCAACTTCTGACCTAGCAGTACTAACTGTGCTACTCCTTTTTCACCACTACCCTTGTCTTCAGCAATTCCTTCAGTATCAACATCCAAATTAAGCTTCTCAGTCTCATTGCTTTGCCTCCCCTCATTCACAGATTCCTCTATTTCCATGTAGTCCATACCATGAGCTAAATCAGCATCAAGATCATCAAAGGCATCCAGAGTTGGTTTTGATTTGGCATTTTTCCTCCCCTGTTTGGATACAGACTCCTTCTTTCCTAACCTTTTCTTCATAGATAACCTTTGCAAACTCTTTAACCATGCTTTGTGGTGTGAGATGCTAGGCTTACACTTCTTCTCCAGCTTCTTGATTCTTTTCTTCAATTTAAAGATCTTTACAGCTTGAGCATCTTTAGCTTTTTGTAGATAAACCCGTTGAGACAACAAAGTACAAGTGTTATGTAAAACCTGTAGGTTCAGTCCATCCTCAGCTCTTTCAGATGTGTTACCACCTGAATGAGGTCTATCATTGGATAACTGAACCTGATCCCCTTTACTCCCATCAGTGCCCTCTAAAGAGTCTCTAGGGACTTGGGTAGTGTCATATCTAGATGATGATTCAATCACAAGGGGTTGGTCTCCTATACTAGGTTGAGTAGGAGAGGGTGTTGGTTGGGGTTCAGTTGGTTGTTCTGAACCTTCACCCTCATCTACTACTGCTTGAGCCAACATATTAGGTAATAAATGTGTAGCATGGCCTGAAAAGTGTAGTCCTTGCTTTGCCATATTAGTGAAAACCTTTTTGGTAAGGACTGGTATTGGAAGGTTATCCAAAGGGGCAGGTAGGGTTGAAAGTTGGTTATTTAAAAACACTTGAACAAATCTTAGATACATTAAGGATTTCTTCTTAGCATCCAAGTTCCTAATCATACCCTCAAAAATCATCTTAGAAAAATTAAATTTTCTATCTCTAGCTAAGCAAATCAGTGCAGATGAAATATTTGTGGGAAATTAATCCCAATAAGTACTTTTTGAACTAAGGCATTGAATTAGGTACCTCCATTGTAGGGAGAAGAGAGCTTTTTGAAAAGTAAGAATTGTAAGATCTCCCTCATACCCCATCAAATGAAGGTTTTCATAAATCTCTTGATTTGTGAGACAATCAATTCCATCTACATCATTAAATAGAAGATCTCATCTAATAGATGCTTCAAAAATTGATATAGTCTTGCCAGCAACTTTGGCTTTAATGTAACTAACATCATTAACTGTTTTGGAAGTAGCGGTGTTTCAAAACTGTTCAATAAGGGAAGTAGAGACAGTAGGACTTACAGTGAGAGAGTAGTAAATCGAGCTTCGTGTAAGGAAGTCCATTATCTTATGGAATTGAGCATTTCGTTCAGTTTTCTCCAAACAAGCAACCATATTATGCTTAAGGCAAGATACGAGAGCAGCCATGGAGGTGTAACTGATGATCGTCGGTGATTAGAGGGATTAGGGTTTGTGATAGGAGAGCGTGGAAAAGAGATTAGGTGAGTAAATTATGTGTTTGAGAACAGTTTATATAGGTTGCAAGTAAACCCAGTGGTGAAGAAACCGCAATTTTACACTTTGCATCCCTACCTCCCATGTTTCTAACGATAACTTAACAGTACTAAGGTTTTCCTGGCAGTACTAAGTTTTGGCTTGGCAGTACTAACTTTGTACCTACCAGTAGTAACCAAAACTGGCAGCACTAACTAATTAAGTACCATATGTAGCCCTCAATCCTCATTCCAAAGAACATAATGAACCCCAAATAAAGTTAACATGACCCGACCTCCTATGCCATTTGTTAGATTCATCAACTGTGGCCTTTGCAATTAAACAATCTAAACCTCCAGTAGGAACAATGTTCTCTAAGTTGAAACTGTACATATTGTTTTGTCTAGGGATTCTAAGTAATACTTGATTTTCATCAGGCAACTTAAAGTCAGGAGACAACACAAGACATTCAGTGTTTGTGAAGAGAACCTTGTTCTTCTTGTCACACATCTGTGACACAGAAAAGAGATTGAAATCTTATAGTTCTTTCACAAAATACACATCATCAATATCTAACTTTCCAGTTCTTATTTTTCCTTTTCCTGATATTCTACCTTTACTACCTCCAAAAACAACAGAGCCACCTTGAAATTCTTGATATTCAACTAGGTAGGCTTTATTCCCAGTCATGTGCCTAGAACATCCACTATCAACAATGCCTTTTCCCTTTAAAGTCTTTTGTGGATCATCCTGAACATTAAAGAAGAGAAATTAGTTTCTCTTAGGGACCCAAGCCATCTTTGACTTGGGTCTTCCTAGTGGATCTTCAAAATTAATACATTTTATAGAGTTTGATCCACCATTATATTTGGAGAATTTATTCCAATAATGCCTTTTAGATCTTCAATTACAACCTGCTGAGGTCTTAACAGCAGTTTCCCTTATGCCCCCAATAGCACTAACTGCTTTGTCCCCAACAGTATTAACTTTTTGATTTGAAAAGTCAGTTTTGGTGTTGTTGTTCTATTAAATGGCCTTCTGATAGGTGAATGAGTTTTGTTAAAAATAGATCTTGGTCTAACATCATTCACAATGGGTCGAATAACATTAGCTTTCCTAGCAGCACTAGTTGATACTACTTGACTGTTAAAATTATGTCTAGCAGTATTAACTGGAAATCTGCCAGTTCTAATTAGTACTGCTGTTGGAACAAACTTATTTTGGTGATTCAATCTTTGCACATTGTTCCATACTGGTCTATTCTCCCCTTGACCAATACCATTACTCTTCTTTTTGTTCAATTCAACCTGTTTAGCCATTTTTTTCTCATGGAAATCATAATCTCTAATAAGATGGCCAAAACTGTCACATATAAAACATGCCTTTCTAGTAAACCCATATCCCAAACCCAGCTTTTTGGACATTAAACCATTCCAGTCTCTCTTGTCAACTTTAGGACTCTGATTACATGTGTTTTGTTCTTTAATAGTTTCCCTAGGAGTTTTTACATGCTTAACAGTATTAAGAAAAGCAAAACTAGGTTTTTCCTATTCTTTTGAAGGTTGAAACACATATTCATCATCACTATTTGACTCATACTCCTCAATCATAGGAGCATCAGACCAAACTTTAGGTTGACTAACAACTTTGGGTTTAATTACAACTGGTTCAGGCACAGATTCAAGTGTTTCTACACTGGAATTGGATTCACAAGAGTCAAAACCACTGGGTTCTTAGCATCAGATTCACTAGTTTTTAGATGTTTTGGACCATATGTTAAACTGTGATCATCTAATTCCAAATTCAAATTTAGGAGGCACTGTAATTTCCCTATCATTGGAGGATGAGAACTGCATGCATTCCTTAACTTTATAAAATCTTTCATACACTCAGGAGCATCTTTCAACTCATCTCTAGAGTGACTATCAAAGACAATCATTTAAGCTTTCATCAACAATTCATATCCTTTTACTGTTCGCCAAAAACTTAGTACCAATTTTTTCTTTAACACTCATCAGACGATCAAGCAGTTTATTACGAATTTTAGACGTGAATTTTGCCATTTTTCTAGTTAGCTTTCAATTTTCTTATCTTTTACAGCTTCTCTGCTAATAGTTTCTTATGATGTGTGAAGCACATCTAGTTTGTTATCATCTAAATCAATTTTCATAAACCTTAATTTTTTCTTTATATACTTAATGATTTTTTTTTGATGACAAACTAATTGAGATTATACCTTACCCCCCCCCCCCCCATATTGCTTAAGGCTGTGTATAGGGCTTTTATTTTCTATACTAGCGCACGAGTATTGTTCTCTATGGTCATCATATAATTTTTTAAGTTTAGCATATGACTCCTCACATTCTTTTGAACAAGATGTTACCTAGTGTTGAGGCTCTGAATGGCTGTAAGACATCAACAGCAGTTCTCTTGATCATCTTTTGCTATGACCAGTCTAACTCAAACACCATCTCCATCAAGAGTTACCAAAGCTTTAGGTTCCTCCTGTTTTCCAGGTATCCTCCCATTGTCTTTTGCTTTATATCCAGTGTTCCCTACATCTCTCCTTTTGATATCTTGATTCTCTTTTGATCTGCACTCTCTAGCAAAGTGCCATGTCTTGTGACAATTGAAGCACTCAACTTTGGTCTTGTCAAAGCCAACTGATCATCTGGCTTCAAACGCGAGCTTTCTCCTGCATTCTTGTAAAACTTCTTCATTCTCATGGAAATATGGCCACCTGCCATTTCAAATTCCATTTTCTTCTAAATCAAAACTTATCAATCTGTGCCAGATCCTCATGATCAATTTTAGACCATGGTTTTTTTTTTTTTTATTAGCAAAGAATGAGTGCATGAGTTCATCAGTGTATGATGAAGAGTTTTCCCTTTGTGAGTTATATCCAGAAGAAGTAGTAGTACCATAAGAAGTACTAACATCATTAGTGCTGCCAGTGCTTTCAGAAGAAACAAAAGCAACATTATGTACACTAGAAGATGATCCAGTAGAGCCTTTACATCAGTCTTAAAAACTCTAAGATTGTTGTAGAGATTATCAAAACTAAGACTGTCCACTCCTGGCTTGGTCCTCATGATCAAGGATACTTGGGACCAGGAAGAAGGTAAAGACCTAAGGAACTTCTGATTAGCATCTTTAGTGGAGACACCTGCACCATGAATCTCAAGTTGACTCTGAAGACTCTGAAACCTGTCATAACCTTTGTGCAATCCTTTTGAGTTGGATACAGAAAAGCCTTGAAATTGTTGCTTCAGAATGTATTTATGCATCTTCTTTGATTCATTATTGCCACCAAATCTGGATTTGATAGCTTCCCACATCTCTTTAGCATCAGTCATTTTGTGAAATTTTGCTAAATGGTCTTCTGGTATAGCCATAAGCAAGGTGGTCCTTGCTTTTCTTTCTCTTTCTCTGGCTAAAATTTCTTTAGGAGTTTTGGGAGGCAAAACCTTTATTTGTCCATTTGTATCTGTTGAGACACTTACAGGACCATTTCCTCTTTGTATGACTTCCCATATAGGATTGTCTGTATGGGCCAAGTAATGTTCCATTTCCATAGCCCATATGTCATACTCACCTTTCTTCAGAATAGGGAGTTTGATGGCTGACACATTGTGAGGGGCTTGTTGTGTTAGTGTTACTATTGGTAGTGGTGGATTTTCATCATCTGCTCCTGCCATTGAATAGATCTGAAAAGTAAAGGTTTATAACTGATGTGTTTTGGTTCTTCTAACTCAGAGTTTCTCTACAAGCTCTGATACCACTTGTAGATCCCAGTCTGATTAGATCTTTCTAGCCTGTTAAGGGTGGTAGCTAATCTGGATAGATCCAAACTAACTACAAGAGAAACAATGACTATGAACAATATAAGTTATGCAGAATCTAACTTATACTGCTAAAAAGAACAATGAATAAAACAGGACTTTTGATTACTATTAATCTGCTAGGTTACAGATTACTAACTATGAATATTTGTAAAAAACTCTTATATGTAACTAGTGCTATAGGGTTCCTTTTATACATCAAGGAAACCCTTATGGGCTTACAAAACGCGTTAAGTGATCATGCATATTTATTCCTAATAAATCTCATGCATATCACTTAAGCAGTACTATATATATATGCTAGCAGTACTAACTTACTACTATCAGTACTAACTCTACTACCAGTACTAACAGATGTACTAGCAGTACTAACTAACTAACACTAATAGTACTAACTTAGGAAAACATAATTCCTAACAAGAGGGATCAACAATATAAAAGGTAAGGTAGTATGAAGACTGTTACCCATGATATCCTTTTTACACACTCACGTTTCCCTAGACATGTCAACAACGATATAGACAAAAGCTGCTTTTTTAAAGCCTAACACACACACTCATCAACAAGAAGAAATAGGAAACAAGAATTATAAACTATAATCAATTATACTCATTGAATCTATGATGCGTGCTAAAACACACATCATTTATACCTCGTAAAACACTATTAACTGGACTAAAAATGCTAAAATATGGATAATTATCTTGCAAATATGTTTGTTTGGTATTTTTATGTCTTGCAGGTAAAAATGATTGACAACGGAGCAAAAATGGGTATTTACAGTTTCGTCGCGATAAAGAGTGCTTATTATTCAAAATCAAGACAAAGTCGTGATAAGTCCTCGAACATGCCATTAGAAAGAGCGCGAGAAAACGAATCCAACAGTGCCCTTAGATCTTATTGGGCCATCCCGTACCTATTTTATGGGCCAGACCAGCCCAAGCCCAAATACAATTATGAAGAAATCTGAAATATAAAGAGTGTGCTGACGTCAGCTGATGTAAGCAGCACATGGCTGCAAATTAATTTATATGAGCTCACGTGAGCCTCTACTAAGTTTGGAGGGCGAATGAGCATGGGACACGTGGCTAGGTAAATGAATACAAGTCTCAAATTCATTTTACTAATTGATCCAACAGTCATAAATGCAGCGTTCTCTTTAAGCAATTGAAAAGGGCTACGTGTCACGTTTTGAGTGGTTGATCACGTCTGTTGTTTGTTGTCGATCCGAGGTCACACATGATAGAGATAATGATTGGCTAATAACATTCTAATGATGGGTCCAAATTTACAAAAGTGCCCCCCTCACTCCTTATAAATCCATCCGCTTCCCTCATTTTTAATCACCTAGAAATTTTTAGTTTTTAGTTTAGTTTAGCTTATTTTTAGCTTATTAAAGTGTTGTTTAGCTAGCTTATAAATTCTGAGCTTATTGTACTTGCTTATTTCAAGAGCTTAATCAGGTTTTGTAATAAATATGGTTTGAGTTTAATAGATTTCATGTTTTTCTTATGTTTCTTAGCTTAATCGTTGGTTCGTGATAGCTTATTCAATAAGTTGTATTTTCGTGCTTATTTTCGCAGCTTATTATTATCAAAAGTTCTTAAAGGATTAGATAATGACTCCTATAAGCTCTCCAAGCTAATTCGATTCATTCTCAATTGTTTTTAAGAACTTTTTGAAATAATAAGCTCGAATATAGCTTATTATTGTGTTTATATCGTTTAGTTTAATTAGAAGCTCATATTTTCTGTTAAAATAAGCTTCTAAACAACTTATTTTGTTTAGAGTGAGCTTATATTGTTAGATTGAACTTTTGTAAGCTTATTTGCTTATTCGACTTATCATTTGATTCGTTAATATACTTATAGCTTATTTTAAATCCTTGTTGCTGTTTTCTGTGGCTTATTGATTAGTTTTGAGCTTATCTAGTTTGGTATTTTGCTTATTTAATCGTTTAAATTGTAGTTTTTGAATTCGTTTTGCTTATTATTAAGGTTTGGAGTTTAAGGATGCTTATCTCGTAGTTCTTATAATCTTGTTTGCTTATTCGATCGGTCTAGTGCTTAATTCGTTTAGGTTTTAGCTTATTAAAAAGTTTTAGCTTAAAATCTCGTTCTAGCTTAAATACATTTCTTATTGTGTTTAAACAAGTTCTAAGTGCTTAATTCGATTTAAGAGTTGCTTATCTAGTATTTGTAGTATTTGAGGCTTATTCTAAATGCTTATTTGTGCTCATTAGATTGGCTTATTCTAGTGCTTTGTTTCAATCTGGGCAAACTAAAAAGTTTAACTAGGACACGTTTAGGTTTGTAGTTTGGGTTTGCATTTTATTTGATCATTGGGCCACGATTATTGTTCTGGACCTGTTGGTTTGTAGAGCTTGAACTGGGCCACATAGGATGCGTTTGGTTTGAAGAATTCTTTGGGCCTGCGTGTATATTTGTGGGCTTGCGTTTTACTCTGGTAGGCCGAATTGTTAAATAAAATTGCACTTTATATAACTGTTTACAATTAATAGTTGTATGTTTATGTTTGATTTTGGTATCGGTCAACTCACGAGGCGCGCAGAAGTTTCTAAGGGTTTATTTAGCTAGGACCGAAATTGATTATTTGTTTTACTAGAATAAATCGGGGTGGTATTCATTTAATTACGGGTCTTCAATTCAGTTCCATTTTCTATCATTTTTCAATACATTAGTGTAGCTTAGATTAAAAAAAATGTTTTGCTTTGTTAAGTGAAATGTTGAATTGTGAATTAAGTGTGGATTTGAAAAAGGTTTAATTGATTAATAATTTTGGATTATTTAGATTTGTGGTTTATAATCTTGTTCGATCCTTTCGTTCGATTGTCTTGTTCGATCCTCTTCGTTTTCCACTCGTTCGGTCCTAGCAAGAGTCCCACTTGTTCGGTTCTCTAAGAACAAACTCGTTCGATGCTTGAAGACTTGAACTCGTTCGATCGTCAAATCCTTTTGCTCGTTCGGTGGACACAAAACACGAATCCAAAGACCTTTTTCTTGCTTAACAACACGAACAACCTTAACAATGATTAGCTCGAACCTCAAACAAGAAGAAAAAAATCTCGACTCCTTTTTTTTTTAATCAAATCGAACAAAAAAAATTAACAAAAGAAAATCACGAGATCGTTGATTGCTAACAAGATGGTTTGATTGATATTAGATTAAACATAAACCATCTTTGAATCAAGAATAAAAAACAAACAAATAATCAAAACAAAGAAATCAAAACCCTCTTTTTTTTTCGAAATCAAGAAAAATAACATAACAAACCAAATCAATTCATCAATCTTGTAGGCTCTGATACCAATTGTTGGTTCCATGATCATTCATACAAACCTTAACAATGATGTGTAGAATCAAGATGCAGAAAATTAAAACTTTATTGATGATTGAAAGAAAAACCCTTTTGGTGGCTAGAAACCCTAACAATATTATAATTGACTAGCTAACCTAATTTTGACTAAACTAGGTGTATTTATACTAATAAAGGATTAGCCTAGGAGGCCTTTGTGCTTTGATGGGCTTTTTCATTAATGGCCCGTTTACATAATATTACACGCTTAAACGAGCTAGACTTTTGTCTTGTATCTTCGAGTGACCGAAGCTTCTTTGTTCGGGTCCATTTATGTGATCCTAACAATCTCCCCCTAGATGAGGTCATGAGAAGTTGTTTGAAGCTCACTCGTGCTTGTCTCTTTAGCTCGTTGTTGATAGGGTACTTCACTTGTTGTGCTTTGGTAATTCAATCTTTAACACCTTGATCATGATCTTCAGAACTTGATGTGATGACTTGATCTTGATCTTTGACTTGTTTAAGCTTTACTTCTCTGAATTACTTTGTGATCTTCTTTCACTTTGACTTTGCCATACGCTGATCTTTAGTCTCACATGCTCATATCTGTTGGAATCTGGAAAGCTTTGATGATGTATCTTCTTCTAATCTCCATAACGTTTAGCATTTGAAGAAGACATTGATTTTCAGAGATTGTGCGGAAGCTTTGTATGTAAACTTTCTTGATTTCTTCAGATATGTGAGTAAGGATATGAGCATGTCTTGCATCGGATACTTTGAGTCGTCATTCGCTATGATAGAACAATTTAGTCACCAACAAAAACATTTTGTTATGTAAAATCCACTTAATGTGTTCTAGAAAAACATTTTGTGAACACACAAAGGTTTTATATTTTGAAGGGACCGAGTATAGACGATACTCAATCTGGTCGGTTACATTAACCTCTGATTCCGTGAGGATCAATGATTACAGTATGAATACTGCACCTGTGATCAGATAGATTCATTAAAAGAACCTTCTTGACAGGTTTTCCGGCACGTGACAAGCTAGTTCCTCTAATACCTAAGTATCAGATTCCCTAATGTTCGCCGTTCTCTAGACCAGATGTCCGAAGACTAACACACTATAAGTATTTCTACTAATAGAATGGTAAAGAGTGAGTCAGTACAGTTACTATCTGCTGACTATACCGTACAATTCCTTTTTCAGCGTTTTACTTCTTAATACAATTAAGTACCGTAGAAGGCCTGTGGCAAAAATGATTTGAAAAACATTCGATGTGCTTATAAAATTTGTTTGGGGCACAAACGAAAGTTTAAATCAGAATGCTTCTGATGATGTTTTGAAAAATATCCCGAAAGATATGAAGTGCCTCGGGAAATCCAAACTTGTACAAGTACATTTATGGAAATCCACTTCACTAGTGGGCGCAGTCCGAAGACCAGGCATGAGCATTCATACGAATACCCTGGTGGTACAACATCTCTTTCCTCAGCATTCCATAAGATCACTTTCACGAACATGAAACAAAAGATTCTTTGTCATTTATCAAGATACGTGTGTATAACACAAACTTTTGGTACCTTGACATTTTTGATCATATTAACACTTATGCTCCCCCTACACATGTGCGTCGATAATCGAAAGATGTTTAGCACATGCATGGATAGGACTTAGCATTTTAGAATCAATCGAATCATTAATTATCCGTTTTACATGTTTAAGTCACATTTTCTCCCCCGATCAAAAGTATGAAACTTGTGAATGGTTTTGATCTAGAATGGACTTAACATGTATCAATCTCCCCCTCAAAGTATGAGGTGAGGTGAAATAGCACAAATATCAAGTGAGCAATTGAAACAAGACCTTCAGAATACCCAGACAGGAATGATACTGCAATCTGTCTTGAACTTGTAAGCGGTTGGTCGTGTCAATCTTTCAGCAATAGAATCAGCAACAGTACGTCCTTTTGACCTGCAACAACTGTGAGAAATACTGATTCTCCCCCTCAAACAATGACCCGTGTCAATGTTTGATTTGGTTAACCCGAACATGTTTGATAAAACAAGTTGTTTATGAGAAAAATGGTTCGGGGCTTAGACAACTTCTTGTCTGTAAAGAAATAATGCACTGAAACGTACACTAAATCTCTGGGATAAGACCGGGTTACAGTCTGAAATAACTGCAAGCCATCTAGACTAATTTTTTTTTGACTTTTTTTTTTCAAATATACACAAATATACAAAGGATACCATGATTTAGCATTCAAAAATACCAGATATCCCCTTGGAACCAGCCTTTCGATCACTAAGGTTGCAATCAGGGAACCTAGAGATCATAGTAACTTTGGAACTAGAACTAACGCTCGGGGTAAGTTCTAAAGGCTCAACAATGGGTTCCATTATCCTAGTTAAAGGACAGTTATCATACAACGCAAAATGTCATCCAGTGGGTTTCCACTGAGGCTTAACACTACCAACAACCTTTCTAGTTGGTCTCCAAGCTGTCTTAGTAGTGTTCACATTATGATTCCTGGTTGCTTTCCAAACCTGCTTAGTATGATTCACACTATGTTTGGCCTGGGGGGTTTTGGTATTCACAGACTTCAAAGAACGAATCACAAACTGATTATGGTCAACAACGTTCAACTTCCTATTGTGATATGCTGCTCTCCTCGCGTTCACACTTTTATTGGGCAAGATATGATGGTTCCGAGTGTGGCTCTTTGGCATAGGTTTGCGAGATTCAGTGGCAGGTTTGGTTCTTGTAGACAAATTCACAGGAACATTAGGCTTTTTGTTTTGTTGCACTGGTGGTTTCTGTGTGGGTCTATTTGAAGTCCTGGGAGGTTCCTGAAAAGTAACTTGCTTTTTCTTAGGCAACGGGGTTGGTTTGACCCAGTTAGCACGTTTGGGTGGTGGAATATACTTAGAACCTAAGTTGTACATTCCAGGAGCAAGCACTTTGGGTGTCTCAGAGGTTGAAGGTCCACTACTTGTTTTACCAGTCACTTGGGCTTTCAGCTTGGTATTTTCAGCAGTTAAGGCACTAAGCTTTTCAGTGTACGCAGTACGTGAGTGAGTATTCGCCTGTGACAGTTCATCATACCGTCTTTTCAGACTCACGTTTTCTACCTTAAGGCCATCTAGCTGAATCCTAAGGGAGGTAATCATATCTTGCAACTGAATTCTGTCAGTTTCTAACGCCTGTTGGTCACAACTACCTTCAGTGGAACCTACATTCAACATCTTCATGATGCTGATCTGAGCATCTAAATTCCTGATAGTGTCATCTTTCCCTTGAAGCTGTTTTCTTAACTTGTTAATTTCAAAAATTGCATTGGAGGCACTAGAAATGTCTATGCACTATATATAGTTTTGAAATTTAAGTTGTAAATCAATATGGGTCTTTTGTAAATGAGAGTTACGTTTCTCAGATTCAATCACCATCTTTTATTGTTTTAAAACTTCAGCTTCAAGTTCAAGAACTTTAGAGTGTTCCCTATCGCATGCAGATCTAAGATCTTTGCAAAGGCAGTTCGAACTAGGGGGCACAACAATATCGAAAGTAAGCACAATAGAGCATATATCTTTTTCTAAACATTCAGCAATTAAGCAGTCATTTTTTATTAAAATATTTTTCTTCTCTATGGTCAGGTTCTTGTTATCAACTTGTTATCTAGAACACATTTGTTTCCATACTCGATCCAAATCATCTAAAAATTTGTTCATAATTCTCTTACCTATTTGAAAATAATTCTTGTAGCAGCTGGTTATGTTTTTGAATGGTCGGTTATAAAATGGTACCAGTTGTTGTTAACAAATGTTTTTTGCATTAATCATAATCACAATTCACAGAACCTTAGTCTGGTTTTTGTGTTGTTCTTTCTTTTATGATACCTTCAAATTGATGAAAAACTGCATTAACTTTTTGAAGACTGCCAGACGAACTTGGATCTTGAGAGGTCGTACTTTTATGAACGAAATGGGGTGGTAGATTGCTGTGCTGGTGGTTTACTTAGCTTGACTAGCAATTGCGTTGGAGAGAGCCAATACACCTGATCTCCAGATAGTTCCTTCTGAGGAACGAACATAAGGGCATTGAGCTTGGCATAGAAGTCGTTTGCGGGTCGAACATGCCCTGGTTTTTCGTTCATCTTTTTCATGCTCGGAAAACTTTGGTGAACAAGACCTCTTCCTATCAATATACTAAATGGGGGTGGTGATAGGATGAAAAAGGTATATCGCATCATACAAAACAGGTTGAGCACGCTTGGCCATATAACCTAGACCTGGGTTGTGAGTGCCTAGGATGTCCTTGTGCAAGTCATTGGTTGCCTTTTTAGGTTTCTTTGAAAGCAAGGGTATAGTTTGTGTGGGAATGTTATACTTTTGCTACATATACTCTTGCCAACTTTGTTAGCATTCTTTAAACAAACTATTTCATTCTAGATAACTTATTGCTAGATCCTTTTTCAGTATAATCTTTTCCTCTTCAGATGTAAAAATGCAATTGATTTTTCTTTCCTAAAGAGGGATGTAAGCAAATAATTTTCTCTGCACAAGTTCTGCGTTACGCTTATTACGCTGAATAACTGGGCTTGTTCCTGTCTTAACTTTGTTTTTCAAGATACAAGTGTGAACTTGTGGGTATCTTGGGAAGACATTTTTCTTGCTTGCATTGAAGAAGTCATTTGTTAAGGTCTCTGATTTTCCAAACATTTTTCTTGGTTAACCTTTGCATGGCCGTCAAGTGGGTTTGCAGTCGTTAAGATGGCAATCATAGAACTCTTATCATGTGTGTCAGCAGATACCTCGTTCGGAAATTTTGGGCTTCGATGTCAAGGATGATTACTGATGATAAGGAATAGTATTGTATATCTCAGTCTCAGCATCGGGTGTCTATATGTATTCTTACTGGGTGCATCTCCTGAATTTGATAATGCCACATTATCAAGATTTGATTGTCATTGGTGTGTACCTCATTGGACTAGATTGTTGGTTGCATAGTGGATGATCAAGTTGGCATGAAAGCAACATCAGCATTGGGCCTTCATCCAGTTTGAGTATATATGGCTATCCTCTATGATTGGAATTGAAACATGTTTGTTGTAGTCAGTGCCTGAGGTTGATGAATAGGGTGCGGTGCAGTTCATCGCGTAAGAAAGCTTCAGCCTTTAGCATTCTTAATAATCTCCTTTCTCTTTAGCTTCCATCAGTAAAGCTTTATCTTTGAAATACTGAGAGTCCATCTTTCTCTTGGGTTCTTTACACTGCCTAGCAACATGTCCTTCTCCTCTGCAGTTGTAACATATCACCTTCTTGCCTCGAGTATTGTATTACCATTATTACCGGAGCCTTCCTCTCTTTTGAATGGTTCGTGACAATGTGACCTATCATGCACCATAGCTTGGAGTCCTCCTTGGAGTTGGAGGGATAGTCCGGTGGAGAGTTGGTTGTGGTGGTGGAAACTGCTTTTGGAAAAATTAAGAGATTAGCATTCTGAGTCATAGTGGCCATCAAAGCGTCATTCGGAGACTGAGCAGTAGGTTGAGGACTAGGAGTTGAGGGTAATGAAAGAGCAGGTGCAGATGTGGTGTGAGCAACATAGGCCAGTGGATCAACAATACTTGTAGACTGCTCCTGTTTCTTGAGAGTCTTTTTGGCATGAGGCTCGTAGGCTTTGAGATGAGTATAGATCTGAACATAAGGTGTGGTTGAGATATCCATGTTCTGTTTGACATTAGTCACATACTGTCCCCAAAAGAGGAGGTTGTTGACAAACATTGGTGTTCATTTGATGAGTTGTATGTTGAGCTGAGTATCTTCATATCAATTCACAAGCTTGTGGAAACAAAATGTAGTCATGAATTGATTCGTTTCCATATAGCACGAAAGCGTTAGTACTCATAAACCAGATCTTCCTCTCCCTTGGTTGAACTAGTCCATACCTGATTCTTGCATGAGATCTCCACATTATCCTAAATTCTCCTTTGGCAGATGTGCTTGTTTGATGAGGTTGTTGAGAGATGTGTCTGGGAAGACCTTTTGACTAAGAATGTTTTAGCTTGAGTATCAGCCTTCGCAAGTTTGTTGTCTTTCACTGAATTCAGATTCGAGTTTCTACCTCGGTGCAGGCACAAATAGTAGAATCAGTGGTTGGAGGTATGTGATCATGGGTGAGGTTGTAGTCCATCTTGATTATTTCCATATCAGCTTTCCAATTGGGTTTCGCTACGAAGGTACCTGTGGTTTACGAATCTTCAAGATTCGTAGTCCACTCTTTCAACCAAATAGGTGGATCGGAGTATCGGTACCGCTGCATTTGTTTCTTAATTGGATTGCATTTTGAGTTATGATGACAGATCGTAAGTGACTGTTGATTTGTTTTGAATTGTTTTATGTTTTTGGTTGTTGTTTGTATTATTATAGTTTTGGTGACAATAAGTCTCCTTAAACAATGGTATCATTCAAGAGTCTTTCTTGTTCGGTTAATGGCATGTTCTCACTTGTTCGTCCTAGAGAGGTGTTAGTCTAGTTCGGTCCTTAAAAAAAAACTGTTCGGTTCATACTTGAAAGAATCAGTTCGGTTCTCATGGGAGGTGCTTGTTACGGTTGCCTGGTTCAATCCCTCGTTGGCTTGTTCGATCCTCTTGTTCGATATGGCGTTGTTCGATCATCTTGTTCGGAATGGTTGTTCGATCCTCTCGATCGAAATCGGGCGTGTCGATCCTCTGGTTCGAATGGATTGGTCGATCCTCTCGATCGAATTGGCTTGTTTCGTTCCTCTCGAACGAATGGCGACTCGTTCGATCCTCTTGTTTCAGAATGGACTTGTTCGATCCTCTCGATCGAATGGATTGTCGTTCCCTTGTTTCGATTCTTTGGCGATTCTCTTGTTAGATGGGGAGGATTTTGTTCGATCCCCTTGTTCGTTCGGTGGACACAAACACGAATCCAAAGACCTTTTTCTTGCTAGAAAACACCTAACGATCAAAATTGTAAACCTCCAGAAATCTCTCACACAAATATGATAAGATAGTGCAAGTAATGAATGCACGAACCAAGACCTCGGTTGAATACGATCAAGGACTCTTGTTTTTTCCTTTTTGTTTATTGTATCGAACTAAAAGAAAGAAAAAAAATTCTAATCTTGAATTTGGCTAACGAGATGGTTTGTTTGATATTAGATTAACCATAAAAACATCTTGATTCAAGAGATCTAAAACAAATATTAATAAATAAATTTTTTTTCAAAATCCCTTGTGTTTTTTTTTTAATTTCCGAAACCCCCAAAAAAATAAAACACAAATCAAATCAATTCATCAATCTTGTTGGCTCTTGATACCAATTGTAGGTTCCATGATCATTCATACGAATCCTTAACAATGAAGTGTAAGAATCAAGTGCATAAAATTTAATGAACTTTTATTGATGATTGAAACGAAAAAAAACTTTGTGGTGGCTAGTAACCCTCTCAAGCAATTTGATAGTCTAAATTACTTCATAATATGTGTATTATGTGCTAAACTAAATTTTTGATAAAACTAGGTGTATTTATAATAACAAAGGTTATGCCCATTCTAGGCTTTTGTTGGGGCTTTTCACGGCTTTTTCTTTGTCAGCCCAAAGTTTTGAGATGATATGTCGTACTCATGTCTAATTGAGTACCCAAAGCACTTTGTAATGATTGCCAGAATCTAGATATGAAATGACTGTCATGATCTGAAATGATAGATATTGGCACTCCATGTCGGGAGACTATTTATTTGATGTATAACCTTGTAAGGGTTTCCATACTACCTGTCTCTCGGGTAGGGATGAAATATGCGGATTTGGTAAGGCGATCGACAATGACCCAGATTGTGTCATGTCCGTTTGATGTTTTGGGCAGTTTTGTGATGAAATCCATTATGATTCTTTCCCATTTCCACATAAGAATCTCCGGTTGTACCCGTAAGCCGAATGGCTTCTGACATTCTGCCTTAACTCTAGAACATGTTAGACATTTTCTAACATATTCAGCGATGATTGCCTTCATGTTAGGCCACCAATAGAGTTTCTTAAGATCCTGATACATCTTGTCAGAACCCGGGTGAATGGAATATTTTGATTTATGGGACTCATGCATGATCAAGTCTCTCAGATTACCAAAGAGTGGTAACCAGATTCGGTTCTTAATACAATGAGTTCCATCAGGACGTATTTTAAATACTTTATCCATTCCTCGTAAGTTTTTAGCCTTGATGTTTTCTTCTTTGAGTGCTTCGGTTTGAGATTTAAGAATTTGTGAGGGTAAGTTTGGATGAATGGTCATAACTAATGATCTGACTTGGAGTGGTTTGATTCGTTCCTTCTGGCTTAAGGCATCTGCTACAACATTTGCCTATCTAGGATGGTAGCGAATTTCACAATCGTAATCTGCAAGTAATTCTAACCAATGATGTTGTCTCATGTTCAACTCTTTCTGATCAAGGATATGCTGAAGACTTTTATGATCAGTGAACACAATACATTTGGTGCCATACAGATAGTGTCTCCAAATTTTA